>ONZH01018591.1:0-48789 GCA_900303285.1 Rhinella marina | reverse complement strand
AAGAGTTAGGATACAAAAAAAAGCCAATTCAATTTTTAATAACAAACAGATGGGTGAAATTGGCCATTAAAATGGATAGATGGTTAGAATGAAGGATGCAAAATGGCCATGAAAAAACAACAATGTATTTGTTTTTAATGGCCATTTCTTTTTGTGTTAACATACCCTTACTCATTTCATTAAGTTGAGCGTAGTTTTATACACTGTAGAACAGATTTAGTTGTTTGAGGACAATTTTATGACCCTTATAGCATAATTGAAGACCAGTCTATAAATGATCAGTCAGCAACATCTTCTGATTTTACAGTAGCATTAGATACACAGTATATAACTTGTTACTGTATGTTCTAGTGACAGCCTTTGAGGCACCTTACTTTAACTTTGTAAATGTTTTGTAGGCTCTACGGCTTGTTTTAATGAGTAATACTAATGCACTCGAGCATAGAAAATTGAATTGAATCTCAATGTGTTTTCCTGTCTACATCAGCCATGACAAACAACTCTCCACAAATCTCTTCAGAAACTAAGAAAAATAGAAGCACAAAAGCGTTGTCACTTCTGTCAATTAAAAATCAACATTAGAGTTCTGAAACTGGTCATCATGGAGAATGCTATTTGAAGAAGAAAAGACCATCAAATTCCTCGGTCCAGGAAATTGATATGAAATTCCTTTGATACATTGCCTTCTAACTTATATTTACTATAATGTATAAACAACTTTCATGTTTCAGCTCTGTGCAATAATTGACATTGCGTATTTCGAATTATATGATCAGCATAAAACAATATTCTTGTGTTCTAGAATTAGATGGTAGTGATATCAGGCACATGTCTTGTCAGATGAGCACAAATTCTTTATTTTAAAGGGATTATCAAGTGATATTCAATTTTTAATATGTGCCTAAGGGAATTAAAAATAAAAAATAATCCACATTCACCCTCACTAATCACCCATGGTTCGGTTCGGACATTGCTTTGGTCCAAACCAGATATGCTAAGACAGTGAGCTGTGGCAAAACTATAATTCTCAAGAGAGTTGGCTCTTCTCAGAACTCCATAGAAATAAATGGAGCATGCTGAGAGTCATAGTTTCACCACAGCTGGAGTGCCAGAGGTTAGCCATCACTGTGCTAGGATATACCTGGTAAGCGAATCACTGGCCATATTGGCATTTATTGGCTGAGCGTGCCTTTCCTGGCATCTCTGGTTTTTCAAGTTGGGACCAGAAAGTAGAGATCAGCAAAGACAGTGCGGTGTCACAATTAGAGATGAGCGGATCTATTTGCCTCTTCGTAGATTCGTATCAAATCTTTTCAGCTGCAAAGCGAATCCGAATTTCTTTGGATTTGCGTTGTATTATTCATAAATCTTTGCAAAATTTTACACGCTAACGATACGTACGATACATATGAAACGTACACATTCTGCGTGAGGCGGGACAATGACGATACGCCCACGCAAGAGCGGGAAAGTGAAGATACGCCCCCCTCAGAACTGGAAAAAACAGCCCGGCCCACCGGGATCTAACTGTTTTGCATGTATAGTGAGTGAAGACTCCTCCCTCAGTGCTCCACCTTGCTCTGAAGTCTGAACCAGTTTAGACCAGCGCTGACCTCAGAGCAAGATGCAAGCATCAAGACATCAGGGTGTCACAAGTCTGTCAGAGAAAACCAGCTTCAGTGCCTGTGTGTTCCTTACCACCTACTGAAGTTGCTGTTGCTGTGACTCGTGAGGCGGCTGGAGCGTCTGCTTTGGCTCATGCGGCTGGAGCGTCTGTTTTGGCTCCTGCAGCTAGAACGTCTGCTTTGGCTCATGCGGCTGGAACGTCTGCTTTGGCTCCTGCGGCTGTAACCTCTGCTTTGGCTCCTGCGGCTGGAACGTCTGCATTGCCTTGTGCGGCGGAGGCGGCTGGAGCGTCCACTTCGCCGCCTAGGAGGAGGTCCACCCCTTCCATACACCAGAACCCAATTGTTCCACCATCTGTGACGGCCCACGCACAGACCCTCTGGGACTATAAAACCGCAGTGGAGGACTGGGTCATACAGGTACTCGACCACTCTAGGCCGGAAGATCCTTCATTGGAACGGAGAAAGGGAACTGTGATTTGGTTTTCCGTTGGGAGAGGGTCTGGCTTCCTGCAGGATGATGAGGATGGAAAGGAATATTTTGTGTGCCACAGGTCGGTGAAACGGCCGTACCTTCCACAACATCGTCTTAGCTTGTACGTACGTGGGGGATCAGGTGGAGTACACCCCCATGGCATCCCTGAAAGGCCCATTTGCGAACGGGGTTACCCTCCTTTCAAAGACTCTGGTGCCTACCACGGAACCAGAAGTGTGGCCGGATGAACCACCAGGAAGCTTCCGCTGCCTGCAGTATTTCCCAGATGGCATCCTCCGGTTCAGGGAAAAGCCACAGCCTCAGCCGGAGCCTATGATTCCTGGACTGCCAGCACAACCACCACCACCACAGTACTTACAGCTGGGTCAGCTGACCACGTTATCGTTCACATACCAATCCACGGTGTTCCACCAATACCAGCTGCCGTGGAAGATGAAGCCAGCAGCAGCCGGGGAAGCTGGGGCTTCTTTCCTGGATGCAACCTTTCTGGAACCGCTGCAGCCGGAAGTCCTTACCCCTGCTGTCCCGGCAGGAGCATCCGGAAAAGCGAAAATGGCTGCAGCGTGCATCTCCACCACCCGGACCCGGTCAAGTCCAACTTCAGGAAGAAGAGGGCACTGGAGTTCCACCACTGCAGCGAGCATGGCCTACAAGAGGCAAGAGCATCCTCTGATGAGCATCAGCAGCAGCTCGAGCGAGGAGGACTTCAGGTCCCTTATATGAGGAACCCAACTACTGTCAGTGTCAAGGACACTGCAGGAGGACCTATGGGAGCCACACCATGGACTGCACCTGACGGGTGAGATGCTAGTTGGCAGTTGTTTTTGTTTAGTTTATGTTGCCCCCAGTTTGACTCTCACCCAGATGGGCATGGCTGTCAGGACTCCCTATTCTGCAGAAATTTCCCTATTGCGCCGAAGTGCGTTTATTTTCCTTTTTACCCCCTTCTCAGGTTATTTGGGAGCCCCCTTGGAAAGGATTCTCTATGTGCTGCTTTTTAATGTAATGTATTGCCCCCGTTGGGCTCTCACCCAGCTGGACTGGAAATGGCTGTCAGTCAGGACTCCCTCCATTCTGCAGAAAAGTCCCAGTTGTGCCTAAGCACGCCTATTTTCCTTTTTACCCCTTCTCAGGTTATTTGGGAGCCCCCTTGGGAGCCTCCTGTTTGGATTACAATTTTAGCTCACATGGATTACAATTGAATTTTGGAATATGTGTTCCAGACAGTGTTTTATCATGCCACCTAGGATCCATAAGGAGAGACTCAAACGTATATCTGAGCCTTTTATGCTTGCAAATGTGAAATTGATTGCACTAAAATGTTTGCATACTTATGTCTTTGCTGTATTTTAGCTACACTGTTTTTAATGGTTCAGCACTTTAGCCCATTGTGTGTATTCTTATTCTGGTACTGCAATGTGTCCTATTATGCACTTATTGTATGGTGTTTTTAGTAAATTATTCACTTATTGATAGCTAGCAGCAGTGAGCACCTTATTTTTCTAGTTCATATGGACTGCCTCTAAAGATTGTACGCTGCGGCCCAGCCTCGAGCGTATAACGCAATCGCGCGTCAATAGTACGCTAAGGATTCATACGGACTTTTGTACGCCAATGCTTAGCTATTGCGGACTTTTAACGACTCTGACTGTACGTACGTAATTTGGGCAGGAATGTTCACAAAAACGTTTATTTCTTTTTTTACATACAATGCCTTGCGAAAGTATTCGGCCCCCTGGAACCTTTCAACCTTTTGCCACATTTATAATACAATATGAGGGTACTCCATTAAGGAAAAACATCCAGGTTGAATGTGTTTGAAACACTATTTCTTTCTTGTATCACCATTAGAGATGAGCGAATCGATTTGTTGATTCGTATTGAATCTTGGGCATTTTTAGCTGCGAAGCGAATCCGAATATTAGGTGATTCAATTCGGTTTTGTATGCATTCGCTACGTAGTTTGTCCTATAAATTATACGCTATTGCTACATATAAGTTACTCTATACGCTGTCGCGTACGAATTCAATTCAATAGCGATGCAGACTCCTCCATGGTAGCTCCGCCCCCTTCTCCAGTGCGCGAGGAAGACGAGGCAACTCAGGCAATTAAGATGGCGACACAGCGAGGCCCTGACTGGGGAGGCATGGTGTGGGGCACCAACCCCTATGAGGAGAAGGAACTGGAGGAGATCTACGTCTCTCAATATGTCTGGCAGCCTAAGAAGTCGGTTGAGGTGCCCGCTGAGGTGTTCACTCCGCTGGCAGGAGATCCCCCTCCACCGCGGAAGGACTACTCCCTTTGGCAAAATTCAATGGTCCCCGAGGCTGTCACCCGGAACGCCCTGATCCTCTGGGAATACAAAAGTTGGTAGAGGAGTGGGTTGTGCAGGTTTTGGTGCACCCACGGTCCAGTGACCCCAAGCTGGAACGCCGAAGGGGTACCGTTATTTGGTTCAGTGTGGAATGGGGAGTAGGTTTTATCGGCGATGAGGAGACGGCGGAAGAATTATATGTAAACCGCCGTTTTGTAAAACGGCAGTATCTTCCGCCCGTCTGCCACAATCTCCACGCAGGGGAATACGTGGAGTATACCCACATGAAGAGCCTCCAAGCCCCCTTTGCTATTGGAGTGAAACTCCTTAAGCGACCAGCTACTCCTGCAGCGCCCCCAGAAGACTGGAGTGAGGAGACCCAGGCCGTAGAAGAGGCTCGTGTTCCCTTGAGACCAATGATAGGACTCTGCAATCTGAGGAGAAATCACAAGCTCAGCTGGAACCCCTGATACCAGATTTGCCACCGCCGCCGATCCTTCATGTGGGACAGATTACCACCAACAGTTTTGTGTACCAGCCATCGATGGTACAATACCAACTGCCATGGCAGATGCAGGCCGCATAGTCCGCCGCTCGCGGAAGACCGTTACCAGAGCCCTTACAGCCGGAGATTCTGTCACCTTGTATGCCGGCGGGAAATCTGGCCACTACAAGGTAATGGGCAACGCCAAAGTTGCCATGGCCCTTGCCAGTGTGACCGCCCGGTCACATCCAAGACCATCCCTGATAGATCGTGGGGGTCTGCTGCCGCAGCCAGTGTCGCTTTCATGAGGCAGGAGATCCCTCTCATGTCTTTTAGCTCCAGCAGCAGTGAAGAGGACCTGCTGCTTAAGGATCCTGCAGCTTTTATGGGAGCCACAACGTGGACTTAACCTGAAGGGTGAGCACTAGTTGGCGTGTGTTTTTATTTTTGTTGCTCTGTGTTTGTCCTCACCCAGATGGACATGGATTGTCAGGACTCCCTCCATAAAAAAAAAGTTTTAACAAAGTTGTGCAGATGTGCGCCTCATCCCTTTTTTCCCCCTTTTCAGGTTATTGGGGAGCCCCTTGAAAGAGGGTTTTTTAAGGAACCTTTCCTGCTATTTTTTTACCCATTTGGATTACAATTTTACCTATGTGGATTACAAATTGCAACTGAGTTTGGGACTCTGTTCCAGTTGTATGACAAGCGTCAGAACAAAAAGAGACTTAAACGTGTCCGTGAGCATACTAGGTAGGTGATATTTAAAATGTTTACATTATATCTATAATGTATTTGCACTATATTGTTTGCACTGGATTGTTTGCACTAATGTTTTTACTTTTCAGCAATGTTTTCAAGTATGTTGCCAATTGTGTGTATTTCTTTACAGGTACCGCAATGTGTCCTCATATTCACTTTATAGTATGGTGCATGGTTGTACTATGCACTTAGCCGGATAGACAGCACCTTACTTGTTCTACCTCAAATATACATACTGTCTCTGAGGGCGATTTCTGATCTGACCATTTACGCTGGATCTGGCCCGGGGTCCGCAAGGTGTCAAAACGATGGCGCAAGCCTCGGATCACCTGCTGGATCACCTCCTTTTTATGCTGGTTCGGGTGGCGGTGTGTGCCATCGTAATCATACTGGTCCATCAGCAGGACTATGTATTTTAGCTGTGCAGCAGAGCTAAATGATGAGGATTGCCTGAATGCCATTTTCGAATATTCGCTCTGCCTCTGAGGAGTGCATGCTGCGGCCTCTCGTTGTACGTGCCTGCATATTACGTAATCGCGTAGACAACAGTACGCTGAGGATTCGTACACTATTTGTACGCTCATGCGTATGTCTTCTAAAAAGTTGCGTACATTTTTTTTATTAGTGCGCGAATGTTCGCTAATAGCACATAATAACGTATATTTTGTATGCAAATACAACACATCTATTCGTCGAATATACGAATCTTAGGAAAAGTTCGGCGAATGTTCAGCGAATAATTTTTTGAATGATTCGCTCATCTCTAATCACCATGGCGGCTGAAGTCCCCCAGAGATCTGTCTTCATTAATGGTTAAGATTAGCCAGACTAGACGAGGGAGGATGACATCGTCTGACTGGAAAGGGTGGACTAAGATGACCTAGAGGTGAGGGAGGAGAAAAGGGTGGACTTTACAGACACAAAGGCATCCTTTTTGCCCTTCCCTTAATTGCAAGACACTCCCATGAAAGAAGGGAAGTCTTTTGTGAAAAAAGTGAAGTTTGTATGTGTTATGGTTTGGGATTAGCAAATCTATTCGCAGCTTCGTATATTCATTATGAATTATCCTTATTTCCTACTCTGAAGCAAATCTGGATTTTTTCAGATTCGCTTAGTGCGAATCTTAAATGTTCTTAAAATTTTGAACGCTAACACTACATATGCATTCTTCTTGCCCCCTAGCCCCCAGAGGCAGGAAAATGACGATACGCCCCCTCAAGAGCGGGAAAGTGAAGATATGCCCCCCCTCAGAAGCGGGAAAAACCAGCCCGGCCCACAGTGAACTATCTATTTGCAACTATAGGGAGTGAAGACTCCTCCCTCATTACTCCGCCCTCCTCTCCAGTTCAAGCCAGCGGTGAACACGACAAGACAGCATGGCGCATCAACTACGTCCAAATTGGGGATAGATGGTGTGGGGTAGCGAACCCGAACCACCAGAGAGGCCCAAAGAGATCAGAGTGGCACAAGTGGCCCCGAGAATCGCATGGGCACCGGAGGTGTCCACCATGTCGGCTGCTGCAGCGGAAGTGGCTGGAGCGTCCTATCCGCCGACCAGGAGGAGAATACCTTCCACGCGGCAAAATACCATCGTGCCTGCCTAAATGACAGCCAATGCCCAGCCCCTATGGGACTATAAGAAAGTGGTGGAAGACTGGGTCATCCAAGTGCTTGACCATCCGAGGCCGGGAGACCATACGCTGGAACAGCGCAAAGGAACCGTCATCTGGTTTTCGGTGGAGAGAGGCAGTGGCTTCCTTGCAGACGGAGAGGATGGCAAGGAGTACTTTGTGTGGCGCAGGTCTGTCAAATGGCCTTACCTGCCCCAAGCCCATCACAGACTATACGTGGGGGATAAAGTCAAATATACCTAGGTGGCATCCCTGAAAGGCTCCTTTGCTACAGGTGTAATGTTATTGTCAAAGCCCCTGGTACTTGCATCGCCAGCCGAGACCTGGCCGGAGGATCCAGCAGCCGCAGGACGCATGCGCTGCCTAAAAGAGACAACAGATGGCACCCTCCATTTCAGAGAAACCACAGCCACAGTTGGAGCCTTTGGTCCCTGGATTGCCACCACCACCACAGTCCTTTCACCTGGGTCAGCTGACTACCTCATCTTTAACTTTCCAGCCCACGGTGATCCAGTACCAGCTTCCGTGGAAAATGGCATCAGCAGCAGCCCGGGGAGCTGGCGGTTCTTCCTTGAGTGCAGCCTTGCCTGAACCGCTGCAGCCAAAAATCTGGAAGGTGAAGGCTCAAGTGGCAGCAGCGCTCACCAGTGTGACCACCCGGTCAAGTCCCAATTCAACCAGCAGAGGTCAGTGGAGCTCAACAATGGAAGCCAGCGTGGCCTACAGGAGGCAGGAGCGTCCTCTTATGTCCTTTAGCAGCAGTAGCAGCGAGGAGGACTTCAGGTCCCTCACCTGAGGAACTCTTCTACAACTGGCTGTCTGGCTGACTTAAAGGACACCTCATGGTCTGGACCTATGGGTGCCACAATATGGACTGCACCCGACAGATGAGAGCTAGTTAGCACATGTTTTTAATTTATCATGGTTTTATTGCCCCCTGTTTGACTCTCACCTAGATGGACATGGCTTGTCAGGATTCCCCCATTCTGCATAAAATTCCCAGTTGCACATAAGCGCACCTATTTTCCTTTTCCCCCCTTCTAAGGTTATTTGGGAGCCCCCTTTGCAAAAAGGGTTCTCTATTGGCTGCTATTTTATATTATCCATGTGGATTACACGTTACCTGTTTGGATTAGAAAATGACCTCACATGGATTACAATTGAATTTTGGACTATGTGTTCCAGTGTTTTATGCCAAGAAGCCAAGAAAAGATTCTCAAAAGTATATCTGAGCCGATTATGCTTGCAAATGTGAAATTTATTGCACTAAAATGTTTGTAGTATTTTAGCAATAATGATTTTACAGGTTCAGCAATGTTAAAGCACATTAGCCCATTGTGTGTATTCTTTTTCAGGTACTGCAATGTTTCCTATTATGCACTTATTGTATTGTGCTTTTGGTAAATTATGCACTTAACAAAATAGCTAGCACCTTACTTTTCTATCTCATATGGACTGCCTCTGATGACTGTACGTCGCGACCTAGCATCATGCGTGCGCTAAGGATTCGTATGCACTTTGTATGCTAATACTTATGTATTCAGTTCAGTAGCGTACTTTTAACAACGTTTAGACTGTATGTTCGTAATTTGTGCAGGAATGTTCGCAGAACAACGATAATTTTTTAACGCAACTTCGACCGAATAAATTCGTATTAAGAATGAATCTTGTTATAAATTTGACGATTATTGCTGAAGCAAATCTTTGAAGATCCGCTCCTCTCTAATTCCTAGATCCTTTTCCATGTCAGTGTTACCCAGTGTTCTACCATTTAGTATGTACTGGTAACTTGCATTATTTCTTCCTATGTGCATAACCATACAGTTGTCAGTGTTAAACCTCATCTGCCACTTCTATGTCCAAGCCTCCAATCTATCCAGATCCATCTGTAGCAGCGCACTGTCCTCTTCTGTTTTAATTACTTTACACAGTTTATTGTCATCTGCAAAAATGTATATTTTACTGGGCAAGCATTCTACAAGATCATTAATAAATATATTGAAGAGAATAGGGCCCAGTACTGACCCCTGTGGTACCCCACTAGTGACAGTGACCCAATCTGAGTGTGTACCATTAATAACCACCCTCTGTTTTCTATCACTGAGCCAGTTACTTACCCACATACAGACATTATCTCCCAGTCCAAGTATTCTCATTTTATATACTAACCTTTTATGTGGTACCATGTCAAATGCTTTGGAGAAGTCCAGATATATGACATCCATGGATTTGTTGCGGTCAAGTCTAGAACTTACCTCCTCATAGAAACTGATTAAATTAGTTTGACATGATCGATCCCTCATGAAGCCATACTGATATGGATTTATTTGCTTATTTTCATTGAGGTACTCCAAGATAGCATCTCTTAGAAAACCTTCAAACAATTTGCCCACGACAGATGTTAAACTTACTGGCCTATAGTTTCCGGGCTCTGTTTTTGGATCCTTTTTGAATTGGCACCACATTTGCTATGTGCCAATCATGTGGAACACTCCCTGTCAGTATAAAGTCCTTAAATATTAGAAATAAGGGTTTGGCTATGACATTACTTAATTCTCTTAGGATACGGGGTGTATGCCATCTGGTCCTGACGATTTGTCTATTTTAATCTTTTTAAGACGCTGCTGTACTTCTTCCTGGGTCAGACAGGGCACTTTTAATGGTGAATTTACTTTTATATTCTGCATTTCATCTCTTTAATGTCTTGGTGGAATCATTCACCTTGTTCCTCACAGCTCTCAAATTTTCAGGAAAGTAGTCAAAGTGGGACTGGAGGAAATGCACTTTCAAACTCATCAGGCAACCTAAAGCTTGAAATGCTGTCAGCATTCGTCCGACAATCTTTTTGTAGTGAAGATCTTTGTTATTGCCTAAAAATTTGTGTACGACTGCTTTAAATGCAATCCATCCTTCTCTGTACTTCTTCCTGGGTCAGACAGGGCACTTTTAGTGGTGAATTTACTTTTATATTCTGCATTTCATCTCTTTAATGTCTTGGTAGAATCATTCACCTTGTTCCTCACAGCTCTCAAATTTTCAGGAAAGTAGTCAAAGTGGGACTGGAGGAAATGCACTTTCAAACTCATCAGGCAACCTAAAGCTTGAAATGCTGTCAGCATTCGTCCGACAATCTTTTTGTAGTGAAGATCTTTGTTATTGCCTAAAAATTTGTGTACGACTTCTTTAAATGCAATCCATCCTTTTTGAGGATTTGTCAAGGTATTGACAAACTCTTGATCAACTATAAGCCTTCTAATGTCTGGTCCGATGAACACACCTTCCTTCAATTTTACCTCCGACAGGCCTGGAAACTTGGTGACCAAGTATTTGAAAAATTCTCCATCTCTTGGAAGTGATTTTATGAATTGCTTAAGCAATCCCAATTTTACTTGGAGAGGTGGTAGAAGAACTTTATGGTGACGTACCAAAGTTTCTCGGAGGACATTTTTTTAATCGGAGGGACGGGTGAGATTGTTTACCTGCAAATAATAACAAAGGGTCAGAAGAGAACCAGGGAAATGAGGAAATAGATTTTTTTTTGACTAAAACTTGCTTAGCTTATGTATATATTGCTGACCATCAGATTTACAGTGCTCTATTTTTTTATTTTTTTTACATAACTCGGACAACCCCTTTTTTGTCATTTTATGACATATTTTAAAACCCATAATATAAAAAAAATTTGATAAATGTTTAGGCAATTTTGTAATTTGTGGCAAATCCTGACGTCTAGGAGGTTTTTCAATATTTTATTTGTTTTAAACACATAAAAATACATGGAAATTAGATGAAAATAGTCAAACAGCTTTTTAGTCGCAGACCTATGTTATTCAAATCCTCAGATGCTGCGTTCAATGCTGATCGTGCCATTTCAGATTAAAATTAAGGCCTTACAGGGGATAATCCAGTTTAAAAGAAAAAAAATACATACTTGCCTTATCCATTTGATCATGAAGAGGCCGTTGCAGCCATCTTGACCTATGACACCATGCAAAATCTTGTGCGGTGTGTGTGTGGGGGGCGTGATGATGTCATCACACTGGCTGGGTGCAATTAAATCATCACTGATGACGTCAATAAACCCGGCCAGCATCATCCCCCGAGAGATTTTGCACAGTTTCTGCAATCAATATGGACCTGATGGCCTTTTCGCATGCAAATAGATGTGGTGAGTATGTTTTGGTTTTTTTAACACCATTTCAGGAAAAATAGATTCGTTACCATGAAGTTGATGGAAATTCGGCTTCGCAGAGAATCAAATCTTTCCTGAAATTCAGATTGAAGTCCACTTCGGATACTTCGATTTGCTCAACACTAATAGTTGAGCATAATTCTCTAATATAACTCTTCTCCGTTCATCCCCAATTAAATTATTCTGCAGAATCTTTATCAGTTATGCTTTACTATGTGTTTTATATCTTGCATACACAGATACTGTGTGGCGACTCCCTCATACAGCTTTATATTTACTATCTTGTTTTTATAAAAGATGGCAAAACCATAGTGCAGAACAAAAACTTCTACTTCTAGTGCCTTGCCCTATTCTCACAGATTGCAAGCTATTATTGTTCTTATTATACCAGACTTTTATTCGACTTTAGCAGGCATGTTTGGTTTGCTGACAGGTCCTTCTTCAATTTTATTTCTGGTCTTATTTAAACAGGATTAAAATTTGAATAATGAAAACATTGTGCACATTTTCTAATATAGTTTGTGTTTCAATTCATCAGAAAGAATATCTGTATGCTTTGAGTGAGAGGAAACAATCGCTATTCACATTCAGAAGTTAATAACCAGTTCAGCTCATACTAATTTAGGGCTTGTTCTGCTCTTTTATAAAAAAAAAAGCAGGTATATCAGTTTGCTATGATCAGACCCGTTTTCAGCCACTGAATGTCATTGAATGCTTTCAAAATCTTTTAGGCTGCAACCCCAAAAATATCTTGAAAATAGGGATCATACTTGGCACTGTTCAGGTGATTGAATTTGTAACAGGTTCCTCAAATGTCTTTGCTTTATTTAGGTGCTGATGCAGACACGTTTTGGGGTTGGACCAACTCCCCCATCAAGTGTATTTGACCTTATAAAGGGGTTAGTACAACTCCAAAAAGAATTTTCTGTACATGCACTTAAATAAACTGAAGACCTTCAATCAACCTGTTACAAATTCCTTTACTGGGACAGTACTGACAAGAATCCCCATTTTTCAGATATTTTCCTGGCTTCATCTATAATACACAGTCCATAGTCGATTTTGAGAAGGAAGTCTGGCAGACAGGTTCAGACAGGCCCACAGGGGTACAGGGGAATCCCTCAGTAGGCCCCTGAGCAAGGTGGGCCCTTAGTCTCCCACCCCCTGCACAAGTGGCACATTACACAGTGGACTTACTGCACTACATACATGTATTCAATGTACAGCACCTCAGACAGCTTATGTTCGTATAAAAAACATAGATAGATTATTAAAGAAACTCCCCAGATTGTTATTATAGACACAATCAGAGCTGGGATGACTTCTAGGTATACAGAAAAGCTAGCCAGTATTCCCCAGGACCTACCTTCTCAAAGTTACTACAGGGACCCCCATATTTAATCATCTGGTAGAATCTTGCTGCTGTGTGAGAAGGTAATATTTGTATGTATGCGTATGGTGGGCCCCCAAAATAAATTTTACTGGTGGGCCCTAGGCACCCCAGCCTGACACTGCTGGTAGAAGTCTCATATTACATCTAAGGTGTAGATAGGAGTTGTTCCACCAATACAATGTCCACACTGAACCCCCAGTGAGGGTTCACATCTGCAATTTTCTACTGCTCATTGATGTTAATATAATGTTGCCCTATTAAGCACCATCTTGTCTTGTTCTGTTTTTTTGTGTTTACTCTCTTTTATAAAGCGGAGATCTTGAAAAATTATATTAGACAGTTGCATAACTTTTCATTGTGTGATGCATAAGTCTTTTTTTTACATAAAACAAATGTGAACAAATGCACGAAGTACTTGCTCACTACAATATCAAGCATTTACAGGGTCTAGAAGTATGAGCCATTGAACCTAAGTGATAATAAAGAAAGTGAATTCTGTAGATTGAATTTTTTCCTATTTCTCTTATATCTTGTAGGTTTTGATGTTTTTTTATTAAAAAATATATCACAACATGTTAGAGTGGAGCCTAACAGCTGGACAGAATAACTCTGCATGCAAATAAATTGTCTAGCTATTTGCTTTGCAAAGGTTGTGTCCAAGTAGAAATTTCAAATTAATCAAAAGTTTTGAAATTTGCTGTCAAATATGTGTGAATAAACAGAGAAAGGACAAGGTTGGGGGTTAGAAAGCATGAGTTATTTAAAAAAGATTGTTCAGTATATGAGAATTGGTTCCAAAAATATATTAAAATGTGTGAATAAAGCCAATATATTGACCTACACATGAATTAGTGAAAAAGGTCAGCAAGACTAGTTTGCTGCAGGTACAAAGCTACAATTTTACAAACCAAGTTAATATATAGCCAAAATTAATGGAATCCTCAATGATGAACGGTAGAAGCAGGTTATCATCATTCTTACAATACCATCAGAAAGGAATCTGGTCAACCTCATTCTGTAGCAGAACAATAATCCCAATCACAAAGCCAAGGTCATCAAGAACTATTTTCAGAAAAACAAAGAACAAGAAACTGTGTAACAGTTTGGGTAGCCTCAACAGAACACAGATCTGACCCTCATCGATGATTTACTGGACAAACTGCAAAGGCAGAAGAGGAAGTGACAATCAACAGAAGAAGCTTTCCCACATACAACCTTCATACATGTCACCCTTGTATGGACACAATTGAAAATTAGTTCCAATTTGAATTGTGAGCCATGCTATTGATTGTTTCCAATTTTTAGGAATTTTAGATCAACTCTAATTATTTCTCAGCGCATACTTCACTAGAACAGTATACTGGTATAAATACTTCCCAATTGTATCTAGTCTAGGCATTGCTTTGTGAAATATCCAGCCTTCACTTCACACTGATAAATTGTTGCAAACTATCAGAGAGACTTCTGAAGGTGATGATGTATTTAGCTCTAAGAGGATTGCTTACATTGGGTTTAATTGTACCCACTTCTTTACTAGCTATTGGGGTTGTAAACCAGAGTTTTGAAAAATACATAGATATGTTTTGCATTTCTGTGGCATAATATGGCATTTTTGTAGCTATACTAATTACTTTAAGCCAGAAGGATTTATCACCTCTCTGGTGGATATGAGAAAAATACTAGGTCAATCAGAGTCCAACTGCTGAGAGCATATGTACCCTCACATATATATCACCAATATGTAGAACCCAGTTCCCTCCATCCACAAGCTTAAGGATAGGAGGAATTTTCATGGTATGCCAGTAGATAAGTGATAAATGACTGTAATGCCCCTTTCACGGAGTTCTCACTATGTATTATCATGGTAAGTCCATTATTTATACAATAAAAATATGGCGTTGCTGGCAGTGTACTTTATTATTAAGTGGTGCTGTGTCATTGTAATGGGCAGTGAGTGTTGACTTTCTGTGCCAACTACAGTGGTCCCTCAGGATACAATATTAATTGATTCCAGGACAACCATTGTATGTTGAAACCATTGTAAGTTGAGTAATCGGTTCCAAAGCCCCAAAATGTCATCCAAGACAAAATGTCATCCAAGACAAATAAGCAGATAATTAAGACAGATAAAACAAGTCCTTACATATAACATTCCCTGGTATTCATCCTTTACAGGGATCTCATTTCACTACAGGGAATCAGCCAGGTTGCTACCTCCTGAAATAGTCCCAGTTTAGTTGGCAGCTGACTCACGGGGATCAGTAAAACCTGCAGCGTTAAAAGGACAGGCTAAGAAGGAAAGCACAGGCTGTGGTCTGCAACAGGGGAGTGGGGCAGATGGAAAGCCTGCAGCCGATAGGTCATCAGTATCTGATTGGTGCAGCTGTTTGAGAAAGTAATGGTGCTCGCAATTACATGGCAGCCTTCTCCGCTTTCCCTAGTCCATGTGACATTATGTTCATTGGTTACATGGCCTAGCCGGAGCTCAGCCCCTTTCAAGTGAATGGGCCTGAGCTGCGATATCAAGCACGCTATACTATGTACAGCACTGTTCTGGGTTTGCAGAGAAAAGCTGTGGTTTCTACGTTGAGCCCTGGTGCCTTTTCAAACAGCTGATCAGCTGGGGTCCCAAATGTCAGACCCCCACCGATCAGATACTGATGACCTATCCACAGCAGGGGCATAGCTATAGGGGAAGAAGCTACTTTGAGGCCCAAACTCAGAAGGGGCCCATCCAGGAAGACTAAAAGATTTTGTTGCCAGGGCTCCCTCAACAGTATTATAAAATTAGATTGTATACAGAGACACTGTAGGAAATGGACTGAGTGATTGCAGGGCCTCATCTGAAAGAGCTATCTTGACTAGCCACAGGAGTAGACATTGCAAGGGAGGTAGGAGGTTGTGAAGAAGTTGCTGGGGGGGGAAGGGGGTGCTCGTTCACAAATTTGCTGTGGGGCACAGTCATTTCTAGTTATGCTACTGATCCAAAGGATAGGTCAAGGTATAAAACTCCCAGAAAAACCCTTTAAATGTTAATCACCAAGTAAAATATGATTGTAGCATAGCAGTACACAGAGTCCCTACTTATGATGCCTCCATAGAGTAGCTCCGCGTGGCACGATAGTACAGAGATACATTCACCTAAAACAAATTCTGATAGCAGAAAATACCACAACGATAAGGCAACCAATGGAATGTGATGAAATGTATGTATTTCTATAGTTCAATATCACCCCATAGGCTTCTATGGATGCTGTATTACAGCTCCGCACAACTTTGTTTAGTCTTAAAATAGAGAAATTACTTGAAAAATGTTCTGCTTAATTCAGCATGGTTTGTTATCTATCTCTGCCCCGTGGGTAGCAGTTGCAGGTCCATTGGGGATCTTCAGCTAATATAATGACTAGAGATGAGCGAATCATTCAAAAAATTATTTGCCGAACATTCGCCGAACTTTTCCTAAAATTCGTATATTTGCCGAATAGATTCGTTGTATTTGCGTACAAAATATACGTTATTATGTGCTATTAGCGAACATTCGCTCACTAATAACGAACGTTCATTTACAAAATGTACGCAACTTCTTAGAAGACGTACGGATTAGCGTACAATAGCTTACGAATCTCAGCGTACTATTGTATAAGCGATTACGTAATACGCAGGCACATACGAGGAGAGGCCGCGGCGTGCACTCCTCAGAGGCAGAGCGAATATTCGAGACATATATATGGTAAAGTGCAAATACATTATTATAGGTATAATATAAACATTTTAAATATCACCTACCTAGTATGCTCACGGACACGTTTACGTCTCTTTTCTTCTGACGCTTGTCAACTGGAGCAGAGTCCCAAACTCAGTCGCAATTTGTAATCCAAATACTGTAGGTAAAATTGTAATCCAAATGGGTAAAAAAAAGCAGCAAAGGTTCCTTAAAAAACCCTCTTTCAAGGGGCTCCCCAAATAACCTGAAAAGGGGGAAAAAGGGATGAGGCGCACGAATGCGCAACTTAATTTCCTGAGTTGCCTCGTCATCCTCCCGCGCTGGAGAAAGGGGTGGAACTACCAGGGAGGAGTCTGCATCGCTGAATTGAATTTGTACGCAACAGCGTATAGAGTAACTACCAGGGAAAACTCTGCATCGCTGAATTGAATTTGTACGCGACAACGTATAGAGTAACTAAATTATACGTAGAATAGCGTATAATTTATAGGACACACTACGTAGCGAATGCGTACAAAAGCGAAGCGAATCACCTAATATTCGGATTTGCTTCGTAGCTGAAAAATCCCAAGATTCGATACGAATCAACGAAGTGGCGAATAGATTCGCTCATCTCTAATAATGACACGTTATCTGTTGACTGGTGGATATAAAACATTTATCTTTCCTTAGTCATAATCTCCTTCCTTCCTTCCTTCCTTCCTTATTTCCTTCCTTCCTTATATCCTTCCATCCTTCCTTCCTTCCTTCCTTCTCTATCCATCTATCTATCCGACTATATATCTGAATAAGAATTAACAACCACTATTTAATGCTGTCTGCTCATCTGACATATCTATGAGCATTCTACTGAAGGTGATTTGGATGAGTGTTCATTACCGTCATGTACACATGGTAGGAGGTTTTATTGGGTACTTTGACTCTGTTAATCCCAATAAATACAAGATAGTGTGTATGATAACAGCATAACCAGGACAACCCTTAAGTAACTCAATAGTTAATTTGATTTATTTGCATCTAGATTCAGAATCTTATTCAAAACCAATGGACAACTTTCATTTATTGATGGCCATAAACTAGAAACTGGTAAATTAACTGTGACCGGAGAGCTGATTAAGCTCCAATAGCTTCCTACAAAGTGTTGCTACACGGGCGGCCCCTACCTTTATTTGCATTTAAATATAAGGACAAAATAATAGCAGGATCCACCATTTGTAGAACTTGCTTCATGTTACCTGTGGCCTCATTACCAATGACCTTTTGTTAATATTTCACTCAGGATTTTCCTTGGCTTCACCAGTCTTGAGTTAATCAGGTCATCAGTAATTCACAGATGAATAATACATAACTATACATTTTGCATCATGTCCATTTAATATCTTGTTTGGTGATAAAATTTGAATTTTCTTCTCAGTTATTGTTCTCGGGGTTTTCGCTCTATAATTTATATATCATTAACTGGTCAGTTGTCGTATAAATGAGCATTAAAGATTGTTTGGTAGGGAAATGAAGCTAAGATAAGGCTTAGATGATTATTTTAAAGCACATATAGCAGAGCAAAGTACTACCCTCAGGCAGTCATTATTTTTCCTTCTTTTCTATGTGACACAAAGTAGGCATAAATTTAACAGAATAGTTGGGCTTCAAAAAACAAACTAATTAGAAATGGGCCAAATGGTATAAATTGCCCTACCTACATTTCTCAGGGAAGCTCTATAATGAGTGAAGAATGCTTGCTTTGCGTAATGGTGTATATCATATTAAAATTGAAGCACAGATAATAGGTGTTCTGTTTTCCAAATGGTTTATTCCAATGTCAAGTCAAAGCTATGTTTATGTCAGTTGTGAAAATTTCTGTAAAGAGTGGGGGACGTGGGGAAGACATAAACTTGTGATCAGTCCGCCTGGCAGTCTAACAAAGTCAACTTATTTAAAGGAAAGAATGCTTAGAAATAGCTTTCAAGTATTGTGTGCTTCAAATAAGGAAAACAAAGAGATATTTTGGAGTAGCCATAAAAAGCACAAAGACTATATGTAATGATGAATAAATAGGGACACAGACATAAAGTGAAATATGTGGAGCATAGAGCGTTGGCATATTATTCCATTACACCATTATGTACACAATATAGTTCTAGCTCAATTATAAAAATAATAACTTATTTATTGTAATAAATCCTACCAAAGAAAAAACATATGGTGCACTATGTATAAAAAGTAATTCATCTTTATTGAATAAATTAATATAAATATAGTAATAAAAACCAATAAAAAGTGGCAAAGTTAATAGACAGAGAAAGATAAAGGGATCCCTCCTCAGCGGCTAATCATGCAGAAATGCAAAGAAAAAAATGTATTATTACAAACACCAACTGGGAGGATTCACTATATATAGCGGGTAAGCGATATCAGACAATACCTAATGATATACATACAAATCGCTAGTCCCACAAGGACACAAAGACCGCAACCCCACGAGTAGTGTCCACCACAAAGTCATACAAAAGTGATTAATACCGACCAAAGAGGAGGGGAATCCAACTCAGTCATATGTTTCGCCTTAGTTTCTCATTGTATTTTAAAATTGTATGTTCAGGCTCGGACTGGCCCACAGGGGTACAGGGTGGGCCCATGAGCAAGGTGGACCCCTAGTCTATCACCCTCTGCACAAGTGGCACATAGCACAGTAGACTTACTGCACAGCACCTCAACCAGCCTATGGTCATATAACAAACTTGTTAGATCATTTATTATATTTGAATGTATCTGTGCTGTGGGCCCCCAAAATAAATTTTACTGGTGGGCCCTAGGTACCCCAGTCCAACACTGTGTATGTTCCAAAATTTCCTACCATATTAGTCCTCATACACAAATAAGATAAGATAAACTGTATTAATTCTAAAACAGGGGAGTTGTCTTGTTTTTGAAGTAGCATTTCACACATACAAACAAAAAACACATACACTAATTAAAAATACAATATCTATAAGCAATACACAATACATACACCATATATTACATAATAAAACCTAAAAAAAATCTACATAACAAAATACATAAAATCATCACTACCTAGCTATATTATTCCCATCCAGTGCATTGCCAGACCTCAATGACCTCAATACAGTGCAATGGCCATGGCTAGGAATAACTTCATATTTTGGTCATTGTTACAGTACAGTGCATCTAAATAAAAAGGTATTCATTACATGCAATGATGCATATGTAAAATGTACAATGGTATTTGGGACTCAGTGGTCTGATAGTCCTAATAATGTGAAAATTGCTAAAAAGAATTAATACTAAACTAGAAGGACAGCATATTGTTAGGCATGGCATGTGGGCAGGGTCCTCTCTCCCTTTGTACCAGTCTGTGAATCATTTGCTGTATTGAAAGTGGGAGAGAAATTTCAGTGAGTGTTATAGGCAAATACTAATGAGTGCTTCCATTATGGAAGCGCTCATTAGTACAGTAGGACTTTGAAATGGTGAACATAGCGCTCCTTGTGCTGGCAGTACTAACAACTCCCAGGTCTTCTTCTGCCAGTGCCGCATGCTGTGCAGTGACCTGCACACAGTGTCAGAACATAGGTGAACTCTGTGAATTCATGCTGTGCGATGTCAGGTCATAACAGTGCGGTAGTAAGAGCACTGGATTTTCAGAGTAGCAGCGCAGTCCGCAGCAGGAGAGGTGAGTTGAGTTTTTTTTTTTTTTTTTAGCTGATGCTTTATTAACATAGAGGGTTTGATCTGAGGTCTGATAGGGGGGAGCTGAGGTCTAAGTAACATTGGGGGTCTGATCAGAGGTCTGATCAACATTCGATGTCTGATTGACATTGGGTGTCTGATTTGAGGTCTGATGAAAAAAAAATATTTTTTTCATATTCTCCCCCTCTAAAACCTAGGTGTCTTATGGTCAGATGTGTCTTATTGTGTGAAAATATGTATCATCTTTATTGTATCTATTTTTTGGCTTGTTTGTTGTTTTGTTCATCTGTATAATACCCTGGAAATAAAGATAACCCCTTCTTCCCCCACTCAGCACCTCTGATATGATTATCGGAGCATTTCCTGCTCCATTGCTCTCCCTTTGCTCTTTGCTGTATCATGTAGGGCAAGGGCTTTTTTTTTTTTTTTTACATTTTTACACTGCTATATGGAGGCTTCTGCAGTATTCCTGGAAATGTCATGGCACTGATGGGTGGGCTTTAGCACTGCCCTAGCTATTTTAAAGGCTAGGGCAGCACTAAAGCCCGCCCATTAGTGCCAGGGACGTCACTGGGCTCACTGCTAGGAGGAAACCTCTGCCTAGCTTACCCATGGAGAGGCTGGTACGTTACCGGATCTCCAGAAAAAGTCCTTGCCCTGCTCGATGCAGGCAAGGGAGGGCATCAGAGCATGAAATGATGACAATAATAATTATACTACAATATATCTATGAGCACAATTCCTGCCAAATAAGTGTCCTTAATATTTATATGTTTGACAAGTAAATGTTAGAATTTTGTGCATTTCTTTTACTGTATAGCAAAATGTAGGCTGCTAAAATACAATTTCCTTTTTTGGAAAATTCTTGTTCAGCTGACCAAACAAATTTTGCACGAGTGACCATACAAAAATGACCACACAAATCATTGCGTTCATTTGTGTGGAAGTTTGTTAATAAATATTGATGACCTACTGCATCCTTGTGATACCTGATTGGTGGAGTCCAACTCCTTAAGACCCCTTTACACTGCTAAATAGAGCAGATGATTTTTGGAAAGAAAGCATTCCTTCCCGGCAAACTGCTCAATGGTAAAGGAATAGGCTGTGTTTACATGCAGCGATCTCTTCCACAGTATGAAGAGGAGTGATCGCTAATGCCATCCCTTGTCCCCATTCAGACTTGTTTTCGGGGAGCAGAAAGCTGTTTAGACACCATGATCTGCTGCTTGCAAAAGATGATTTGGGTGACTGCATAAATGATCATATTACCTGAGGTAAGAGTGTTTAGCTCATTTGTCAGGTAATCAGCAGAACTTTTACACTGGCAGATTATCTTTAATGAGCGTTCCTACAAACTATTGTTAGCGATTATCTGGCCAAAGCTCAAAGCTTCAAAGTTGCTTGAAAGGGACCCAGAGCTCAAACGAGCTCTGTGGCTAAGGCTACTTTCACCTAGCGTTAGCACGGATCCGGCACCTAAAGGGTGCCAACGGATCCGTGCTAACGCTATACATGTGTGGAGCCGGAGCAGCGCTCCGGCCCCACACATGACACACATTAAAACAAGACACAGACATACATACAAACAAACATACAGACATACATACAGACATACATACATACTCACATACTCCGGGACGCCGGCAGAACGTCTTCACGCGCCTCCTGCGCGCAGTGATGACGATTCCCCACAGCGCCCTCTGCTGGGCGCAGTGGGGAAATGTCATCGCAGCGCGCAGGAGGCGCGTGAAGACGTTCTGCCGGCGTCCGGGAGTATGTGAGTATGTATGTATGTCTGTATGTTTGTATGTATGTCTGTATGTTTGTTTGTATGTATGTCTGTGTGTATGTATGCCGGATCCGGAATGACCCCCCATTGGAAATCAATGGAGGACAGATCCGGATTACTGGTGTGTCCACACCAAACGGATCCGTCCCCATTGACTTGCATTGGGGTCATTCCGGATCCGTCTTGGTGCGGATGCCTGGACCGGAGAGCAAACCGCAGCATTTTGCGGTTTGTCCTCCGGTCTGAAGACGGAACGGAATGCTTTCAGGAGCATTCCGTTGTCTTCAGTTCAGTTTTGTCCCCATTGACAATGAATGGGGACAAAACTGAAGCGTTTTTTTCCGGTATTGAGCCCCTATAACGGAACTCAATACCGGAATTTAAAAACGCTAGTGTGAAAGTAGCCTAATTCATAGTATACCAAGCACAACTCTATGTATGTTCTATAACAGCTGTGCTTGGTATTGCAACTAAGTTACCTTCATTTGAGTGGGACTGAGCTGCATGAAGGCCATGTGACCAATGGATGCAGGGGCATAGCTATAGTGGGCGCAGAGGTAGCAGTCACTACCGGGCCCAGGAGCTTGAGGGGGCCCAAAGACACTTGTGCCCCATAAGAAGACACTAGTATTATAGAAAGTGCATGCTCTTTAAGTTACACCCTTGGCTGGAGGGAAGGGGTTAGGTCAAGAATTTGGCATGGGGGCGTGTTATTTCAATTTTTGCCTCAGGCTGTATGAAGACTATGTGTTTCTCTGGCACTGGCCACAAAGCACTGAGGGAAGCGAGGCCCAAGCTGAACTCTTGCACCAGGGCCCATGAGCCTTTAGCTACGGACTTAAATGGACATGATGGTTCTGGCTGAGCATGCAGTTGCAGTGCCTTCCCAAGCTCTTTGGCTTCATCCAACAACTCATTAGCAGAAAGTTCCAGGAATCAGACCAACACCGATCAGATATTTATGACCAATCCTGTAGTCAAGCCCTCTAAAGGAACACCATTCGACTTGCTATATTGTTGATCAATGAATGTTACCTGGCAAAAGAACCTTTACTGTGGCATAATGGTTTTATTTCTTGATAAATATTACAGATCAGTGAAAATGAAATCCCGTAGTATGCCATTCTTTCTAATTGAAGCCCTTGTAGAAAAAAAGTCAGCTCTAGACATTTATAAAGCTCATGGAATCAACTTTTTGATAACCCCTGAGTTTGAAATCTTTTGTGTGAATTAAATGTTAAGATTTGCTTTAATTCTAGATAGTATCCCGCTATTTACATCTTCCAGTCTAATTCAGAAACTCTCGACACTAATAAAAGCTGCCAGTGTTTTCAATATCTGGCACTATGTGTTTCCATCAGTTTGTGGAAAACAATTTTAATGAAAAATCCATTGTCTTAAAACATAGTTGTATACAGATCTGATAAGCAGATGCTCTTAACGGATCTTGATCTTGTTCAAAATAAAAAGCAAAATCTACATTGCCTTCTTTACCAATCTCCAGCGTTACACCCTGGCAGTGCTCGGGAAGATTGATGATTGTGATTGTGAGATTAATCCTGTAATGTTTACAATGAGACTTCTGAGCTCAGGCTAGGATGCTGATATCATGCAACCCAAGAAACCTGCTTGACTTGCCAGGATGATTTTTATTTTTTTCTGATACAGTAAATAACTAGACATAATGAAAATACTCAGATGTATTCCACTGCCTGATTGATGCTCTGCATGTGATACGGCAAATGCAGGGCACTTCCTATCACACATTTACATATACAAACCAGCAGAAGGAGCATGATAATGTAAGCTTTCTGCAGAAACCCTAAGATGCTACACCATTTTATAGCAGTTATGAATTACTGTTGACCTTTCTGGCCTCTTATAGCAGTATGCTAGACTCAAGCATATTGAAAGTCATCAGTCTGGTGCAGTCATTCTTTACATAATTATGGTCATTTGTGTCGGGGGAAGGGAATGTTTCTTTTATTGTTTGAAGTCTGCATTGAAGAGTAAGACCAGTTAGCATCTGAGACCGACAGCAGATTCAAACAGAAAGAGCATGGATATGTTAAAATAGAAATAAAATATACAGGAACAATGAAACAAAAAATAAACTGAAAAAAATACATTTTTTTTATTTTTATTTTTTTGCTTTTTATTTTCATTGTTTGATTTCATTTTGTGACA
The DNA here is from genome assembly GCA_900303285.1 of Rhinella marina. Classification (NCBI taxonomy): domain Eukaryota; kingdom Metazoa; phylum Chordata; class Amphibia; order Anura; family Bufonidae; genus Rhinella; species Rhinella marina. Next base: position 24,486 of record ONZH01018591.1, on the reverse strand, counting down.
AAATAAAGTAAGGCAGGATAATAAGAACTGTCATAACATTTTTGATATTCACAGATTCAATCCATGCATTATTGCTCATGTAGTATGCTTACATTTTGACACATATTATGCGTATGCGTTTTAATACACACTTGTTATTAATATTGTTTTTTTTCTAGTTCGCTTTTGTAGGCTTCTTTTATATTATTTTATATTTAGACAGGTTCAAATTTTGTGAAGACACAACCTCTATACATACCGTAGCCTGTTATTTGGGCCAAATATTTGAATAGTCAGATTCTTAGAACATTACTAAAAAAATATCCCATAATGCCATTTGCATTTTAATGCCCTTAAAATTATTATGTTAAGAGAAATGTTTCTGATACATTACAGCATTTTCTCTAAATGTGTGATTATGTTAATATACCTCAATCAGTATCCTACCCTGACACCACAAGAAAATTTATGCAAAGTTCATACCCTGTCAAGGCCTTTAATCAGGACCATTTATTAGACCCCTGCCTCCTTTGAAGGCTGCAGCAGCTTTTATTAAATATAGCGACTTGGCCATTTGAAAAAAAAGGACAATAAAAGGTTACTCAGGATGAAAGCATGAAGGCTATTTGCTCATGTTTCCTTTACAGACACTTCTTCAATAATTAAGGAAGGGCTTTCTTTGGCCTTTTAAGCTTTTGAAGTGCATATCAAACATAACACTTAGTTCTTGTTTTATGGAATATTTAATAACCATATTTAGCCTGAACCAAAAGGTAAAAGCAACACTGAGGCTTTTACAAAATTGGAATAAAAGTATAATCTTTACATAAAAGATAGCAAATGACAAATGCCCAAAATAACTTTGGCTCAAGAAGTCGCATTTTCGACACATTTACCAAAGTGAAGAAAACAATATTGGTGGCAGCAAAACAAAATTCAGGACTGTTGTCAAGATGGGAAGCAGAAAGGAAGAACAATACATCAGAAGGACACATGCCCATAAATTATATAGAGAGAGAAATCCAAAGTTCTGCATGCTGCATGTGCACGGGTGTGCCATCTACAGGGTGTTGTCAGTGCTTTGGGGGGAATTTATCATAAGGAGAATACTTGAAGTCAGTTTTGGTTTAAGCTATGTTGGTATACTTTATTCCACATTTTTTAACTATGGCAAGTTGTTTTATAAATTTGTCTTATTCTTAAACCTAACACTTTTGACTAGAAAAGCTACTCCAGTTTTCCTACTCCTTCCTCCTACTGGAGTGAGATTGAGACATTTTTGCAGCTTTTTTTTTCTCAGACATAAATCTGGAGTGACTCTCTTTAACATAGCTAATCACTCCTACTTTTCCACCCACATTACAAAACTGGAGGGAGTGGTGTAAAAATGCAAAAAAGTGACACATTTTGCGCAAGTGAGTGCAGCCTTATTTCGCTACTTTTTGAAGCCAGAATTCTAGAGAAATCTGAGCTTTTGACTCACATTCCAGTAGGGACAGCATTTTGCCCATGTCTGCTGCACGAGTCAGAATAATCAGCGATTCATAGATACATGTTCTGTGCTTAACTATAAGGGCACGGCCACTCAGGGCAGATTTTTGTAGATTTTTCTGTGATTCTTCCATAATTTTCTGCAGATTTGGCATGGATTTCATCATCTGCCATGTGAAATCCATAGTAGAAAACCACAGCATGGATTTCTTACATTCTGGTACTGTAAAATGCTGCATTTATGCCATATGTGGATGTGCTTTAAAGAGTCTCTGTACTTTCACACAAAATCACTTAATTTAAAAAATACAAAAAAAAGCTGTAACGTCATGGCCACTAGGGGTCTCACTTCCACTTAAGTTGCTGTCCACTCCCTGTTGTCAGGCAAGTTACTATTCCTGGTAACAGAGACTCAGAAGACAGCTGAGAGGAAGTGGGAGCATGTCAGAACTAGGTGAGATTGTAAGCCTGATAAAAAAAGAAGTCTCCTTTTGTAAGGGTGGTCTATCCCTCCTTATCTGTTCTGTGAGCTCCAGATCTGAAATCAAACATAGTGGAAAGTAAGGAAATGGATGTCACAACAGTTCAATGCTGGCATATTTTACAGAAGGGAAATACAGTATTTCTTGCTTCTAAGTGAAATGCTTCTAGATTTGTGCAACTGGAACTGGGAATAATATGCCTGAAAAGAACAGCAGGGAAGCCCACCATAACTGTCCCTTCACAGTTATGATTGTAAAAAAAAGCACAGCAATTATACAAACTTTTTTTTTTCTATTCAACTGTGGTGGACCCGTTCATGGTTAAGCCCTATATAATGGTTTCCACCTGTATCCTTGCATAAACTGCTCCAAGAAAGGATATGTCCTTGCCTGGTATGGTCATGAAAATAAACTGTAGCTGCATGATCAGCAGCACTACCACCCACAGAAAACAAGAAAACAAGAGGCGGCCTCTGTGTGACTGTTTTTTTTTTTTTTTTTTTAAAGCAAACCACACCAAATTTGATAGATACAAAAGAGCAAAAAACAGGCGACACTCACCCAAAAGGTAATCTTCTTTATTCCAGGTGCATATGTAAACACCAAAACAGGCACGGGGGGGAAAAGCACATACAGCAAGCAAAAGCTTGTCGTTTGGCGACGGCCGGACGGCAGTTGTGTGCCTAAGCGCTTCCTCGGGCCACTAACGCATAAACGTGCTTACGTCATCTTTATATGCCAGTCTATACCCGTGGCGCTTGATAAGGGCGTCACAAGTTAAGTGGCAAAACAAGGCAAGTATAAAAACAACACAAACTACAAAAAAAAACCTATATCGTTTTTGTCATTAAGACCCTCAAAGACCCTCGTGGTATTTTTTGCCCAAGATTCATAAGTCACTGACCCAACCCCCTGGGAGACCTATTGTCTCGGGGGTTGGGTCAGTGACTGAACCCCTGTCTAGGTACGTGGACTGGCTGCTCAGACCGTTACTACGGAGTGTACCGTCACATCTTGGGGACACAGGTGATCTCCCCCGGGCCCTGGAAGGCTTTCAGTGTCAGGAGGGATTTCACCTTGTTTCCCTTGATGTAGAAAGTTTGTATACCCGTATTCCCCAGGATAAAGGCATTGATTCGGTAATTGAAGTACTTAACAGAACTGATAAAAGTGAGACCTTTATCAATTTTATAAAAGAGTCTCTGGGATTCATACTGAAGAACAATGCCTTCAAATTTGGGAATAGATGGTATAAACAAAAGTTCGGAACTGCTATGGGTACGCCAGTAGCATGTACTTTTGCAAATCTTTACCTTGCGAGATTTGAAGAGAAGTACATATATTCAGTGGATAATCCCTTTGTGTCTTATATACAACTGTATTTTAGGTTTATAGACGATGTATTCATGATCTGGTCAGGTACTGAACAACTGTTTAGTGAGTTTGTGAACCATCTCAACACTGTCAACGCAATGAATATGATTTTCACATATAAGTTTGGTGGCTCTAGTTATCACCCTGAGAGTGTTAAAAAGGCTGTCCCTTATGGACAATTCATTAGGTTAAGAAGGATAAATGCTACTGAAGAGAGATACAGGCAACAATCCCTAGAATTAAAGAGTAGGCTGTTGGCTAGGGGTTACCCATTAGAAATCCTGAATGAAGCTATGGAAAAAGCTGTTTCCTTAGATAGAACATCTTTAATAGCCAGCAATAAAGATATTGATAAGAATAGGAATACCCAGGAACGTTTTGTTTTCTCTTTTAAATTCAGCCCCATGGCCGATAGAATTAAGAAGGCAATAAGGAATAATTGGAGTATATTAGAGAGAGATGAAGGGCTGAAGAGAGCCTGGGACCCCCAACCTATTATTGCCTTTAGGAGGAGTCACACATTAAGGGACAAATTGGTGAGGAGTCGGTATTCAGAGAAAAAGCCTGAAACTTGGCTTATTAGTTGGATACCTAAGGGAAAACGCAAATGCGGCAATTGCTCTTTCTGTAGGTTTTAATCCACAATGGGAAGTTTTGAGATTTGGAGATATACAACATATGGTAGAAACCCTGATTACCTGTAAAAGCAGATTTGTAGTTTATCTCATATTGTGTATATGTGGCCGATTTTATATCGGTAAGACTATTAGAAACTTATGTGAGAGATTCAGGTAACATATCCACTCAATAACTACAGGTAAGGGCTGCCCTTATAGAACACATTAAATCTGAGCATAACGGTGATATCAAGGTTCTGCGCTTTGCTGGTATTGAGCTGGTTCACAACCCTCCACAAGGGGGAGACAGATATCGCCTCCTGTTGAGGAGAGAGGCGAGATGGATAATTCGTACGAATGTGATGGGCCCGCTGGGTCTTAATGACAAAAATGATATGGGAGTTTTTTTGCAGTTTCTTTGTAACTTGTTCAATATGTTTTGATGTCTAATTCTTTGTTTTTATACTTCCCTTGTTTCGCGACTTAACTTGTGACGCCCTTATCACGAGCCACGGATATAGACTGGCATATAAAGATGACGTAAGCACGTCTATTCGTTAGTGGCCCGAGGAAGTGCTTAGGCGCGAAACGGCCGGCCAGCCGTTGCAACGCCACAAGCTTTTGCTTGCTGTATGTGCTTTTCCGCCCTGTGCCTGTTTTGGTGTTTACATATGCACCTGTAATAAAGAAGATTACCTTTTGGGTGAGTGCCGCCTGTTTTTTGCTCTTTTGTATCCATCAAATTTTGGAACTATTTATGGCAGAGCACCACAAGAAGGTATCTGGATAGTACCCGCTGGACTGTGTTGAGCGCTAGATGTTGAACAGTGAAGCAGTGCCACCCCTTTCTATTTCTGGATATTTATTTAAACCATACCAAATTCCACAGACAAAAGTTTTCATGTGGAAAAGGCCTTAGGATGACACATTGGCTATTCCACTGAGTCTGGTCATGTGGTGTCTGCTATAAGGATGGAACTATGTGACTGATATTAATTGGTGAGATTGACTTGATACTATGAGGCTGTCACTATGGGAACTATGAAAAATATTATTAGTATGATAGTGAAGATATGACAATGAGAATTTTAGATGTCCTCAATATATTCTAGATACTTAAGGGAAAAAATGAACATAGGGACGCTCCATGGCAAAATATCACCATGACTGCAGATTATCTGGAAAGTGGAGCACGATACATCAGAATATAGTTTATTCATGTACTGTATTTTCACAAAATGACACATTCATTGGTACTGGATAGTAACAGAAATGAAGGTCAGGAGTATACTGTTATAGTGAGTGTTTTACTTTAAAATTTTGGATTTACTCCACTGTGATGACCTTTAAGTGCAAGACTGCGGACTGAATTGTCAACTGAGGTTCTGTGATCTACTAAAAATCTGTGAAGCTACCAATGGATCTCAATTGACTGACTGCCTACCTAAAGTAAGATTTTCCGTCCCCTCCACCAAATCTTCAATTCAAGGGGCACTATTTCATGTTCTATCCATATACTTTCATGTGGTCCATGCTGAAGCTAATGCTCTCTCCACAAAAAACAGATGACGAGACGGTGTTGTCTAAGAATAGGGCGAACTGTTTTGTTCATGCTTATCTGCTAAAAGGACTCCTTTAAGGTCTAAAGCTACTCATTAGTATTCACTGTAGGGTCTGTTAGTGGGGTACTCCTTGTTTGACAGGATGCATAGTCATCTCGTGCCTAGCCCTGCCAACCAGGAAGGAAAAGCTCACAGAGGAAGCAGGAGGAGCACAAATGCAACAGCCCTTTGTATACTTAACTGCTCATTTGTATATGGATTATAAGTATTTTTTCTCTAGAATGCAGGATGCATAGTCATCTTGTGCCTAGCCCTGCAAACCAGGAAGGAAAAGCTCACAGGGGAAGCAGGAGGAACACAAATGCAACAGCCCTTTGTATACTTAACTGCTCATTTGTATATGGATTATAAGTATTTTTTTCTCTAGAATGAAGCAACGGATCACCAAGTGAAAAGAATCATTACATTCAGCTGAGTAAGTCCTACAAGACATTGTGCCTGATTTATCAGTGATTTCCTGGTGACAGATTCCCTATAAGCAATTTTTGCTTTAAAGTGTAACTGTTTCAGTTTATTTTTAATGGGATTATTCAGGATACTGATATTGATGTACTTTCATCAGGATAGGTCATCAATGCCACATTGGTGGGGTCAGAGTCCTGGCACCCCTGCTGATCAGCTATTTCATAAAATTGCAGTGCTAACTGGAGCTCCACCGAGCACTGCGGCTTCCTGGCAGCTTACCAAGCACAGTGCAGTACATTGTATAGTGGCTATGCTTGGTATTTCGGCTCAGCCCTATTGACCTGAATAGGACTCAGCTGCAGCTAACCCATGTGATTGATGTACAGTGACAATAATAGCCAAGGTAGGGGCCTAAATGTTCATGGAGAACAACTGCCTCTCCTAATAGTTGATCAGCGGGGTCCTGGGAGTCAAAACCTTGCTGATCTGATATTGATGACCTATCTTGAAGATAGGTCTTAAGGATAGGTCATCAATATCAATTCTTGTAATATACTTTATTGGGGAAAGATGTTTCTTTGTATTGGAAAAATGAAAATGTATACAGCACCCATACAGCAAGTCCATTTCTATCACAGGATGCACATCTTCTAGGAGTCTCGTCCAAAAGACTCCTTAGTAACAGTAGGACCAAAGAGATAAAGATAGCATTCACTGTTCGCGGTGATGAGATTTTAATCCATAATGTGGTATAAAACACCCAAATACATGCAACGTTTTGGCTGACACTCAGCCTTTTTCAAGCATGCATACACATGTGCACACCAAACATTTAAAGCCCAAAACTGTGACATCACAGTGGTTGACCTGGAAGTGATTAGCTCTAGCCTGATAATGAACATCCAAAATCATACCACAGCATAAAGTACAGTACAATATATGCATCAAAAATCCATAAGTTGCTTAACTTTGCAAAAACTAATACATTAGATATTACTTGCTTGTGACCTTAGCCTGTCTTTCCTGTCCTCTCTGCTCATGCTCAGGATAACAGGTCACATGATTGCAACTTTGGTCATGTGATCAGTGACATCATGTTGCATAGTAAACAGATGCTGTTACTTCTCCTAGCTCCAGGAGGCAAGTCACATGATCAGAATAACAATTTTAGTGTATTGTGGTGGCTCACTCCTCCGTCTATATGGATATAGGTGCAGTACCTAACGGCTTTTCCCCAGCCGTTAGGTGTTAAGAAAGTTAATGTCAAATGGATAATGGTACGCACACTATCATCTGTGCAAATTGTTAGAAATTAAGTCTTGTGATACCTTACTTGGTATTGTAGAAATTTATTATAAAAAAATTTATTATAAAAAAGGTCATCAGGTTAAAATATACTCTAATATAAGAATACTCTATCACCAGCACTGGGATAAATTCCAATAAAATCTCTAAATATATATAAATACGCAATATATGTGCAATATGTGTGCCAAACAAAGTACCAATTAGGTAAAACCAAATAACAATAAAATCTAAAATATTTGTATAAACAATGAACAAAATTAATGAGCAAAAATTGAGCATGAATTAGCGTCCTTTTGATGGCGCAAATGTGTTCTTCTATTGAGAATAGATGCTACTGTTCTTAGTGTTCTGTGGATAAAGGGCTGTGTGTTTAAATCCTTTATAGTTTGTATATACAATCCGCAGTGTCTGTTTTTAATACACAGTCCTCTTTGCCGTATTTATTTGTTGTATATAAAAACCCTGTTATATATAAATCACATCTTTATCCAGCCTGTGACAGATGTATCCATGTACAGGATATTCAGAATGTATCCACGTACAGGATATCCAGAATACAGTGAAGAGAATAGATAAATGCTGTGGATAGTATAATATTTGATTTATACGTTACCCCCCTTCAGCTTGTTCAAGGTATGAGGAGCGCGCTCACTTTGTTGTCCTCTTTGGCCGCTCGATGGTTCCACTGGCAGCAAGAAGTTGATAGATGTGCGCGCTTTTTAAATCCTTAGCGCTGAGTAGCGGCGTTCCACGTGGCGTCCCACGTGGATACCCGCGATGAAGATTCTTATCTCTTCACTTGCAATTTTACTCTCTCTGTGATGCCACTTGTATTCTTGTAGCGTTTTATTTGGTAGTACAGTTCTGATTTTGCTTATTATTTCTTCAAAAGGCTACAGTCCAAGATTACCAAACGCGTTTCGGGGCTTTGTCCTACTGCCCCTTCCTCAGTGGAATTTTGGACTCTGTTTGGAAACTAAATCCTTATATAGTCACCTCATCGGTGTAGAGATAATTGTTGTTACAGGCTAATAGTAAACTCCGGTGTGGATCACTTCTTGTTTTTTTTTTTTTTGTTTTTTTTTTGAATACATAGATCTTGTGGTCAAAAGTCCTATATGTATTTTAACCCCAAGTCCTAAATACATATGTATACATCATAAATATACCATATCGAATTGTTATATTCAAAAAATGCATACAACAAAATAAAATGTATATATAATAAAATAAAATAATAAAAATAGAACATCAGTATCAAATTAAAAGTATGGTTTTAGTTTTTTGGTTTTAGTTTTTTATCATGCAGATAATAAGTTAATTTAATTAAGATGAAATATTATGTATAGTGATTCTCTGCCATATTTAATGAACATGTGTATTACTATAATCACTTGTTAATATAATCCCTCCAAATGTTTCAGTTTGCAACTGATATGTTCCTATAACTAAGTTTTCTGATCCTGTCTTGTCTCTTTACAGATTTGTTTTTGTCACATGATCAGAGCAGTGTGCATGTGATCAGCAGTACCAAGTTGCCAGGCAACCAGATGCTAAGTGTGCATGTGATCAGCAGTACCAAGTTGCCAGGCAACCAGATTCTAGTCCTGCTTTCAACGCTCTGTAACATCGGTGTGCCAAACCATAGTGTGTATCGTATGAGGGATATATAGCATTGTTCTGAATATAAAATCATGATACCATAAACAGTATTTTTACAGAAAGGCAGCTCATTTCTAAAGACCATAGATATATCATGGTGCTAGATATATATGGTGCTTAATGGCCGTCCTTGTATTTCAAGACATGATGGTATCCTAAGTCTCTATTTTGTTAATGACCGCAGGAGCGTAAGGTATTGCCTGGGCCACTTAGGTCACAGCATAGAAGAACTGGGTCAAACTTCCAACCATGCTAATGTACAATATACGCCATATCCAAAATGGAATAATACCTAATGTTATCAATAGTTCATATTATGTCAGTTATATAAACCATATTGTATATAAGATAAACTGGATCTTAGTCAGGTTCTCAAAGCAATAGTATTTCTTACCACCCCAGTGAGCAGTGATAAAGAGTCCATCTGTGGAGAATAAAAACAGCAGATAAATAATCGTACGATCGTCTATTGCATATAATACAAGGATTACAGGAACGGGGTTAAGGCAAAATCAATATTCATGCCTCTTGGGTGCAAGGTATCCAGTTCGTAGATCCACCTCTGCTCTTTCTGTTTCAGGATTCTTTCCCTGTCTCCTCCTCGTCTAAGCGGGGAACATGATCAATGATTCTATACCTCAACTGACTTACATTATTTTGTAGCTCTTCAAAGTGTTTTGAAACTGGTAAGTCTAGGGCCTTGATTCGAATCTTTGATTTGTGTTGTCCTATCCTTTATTTACAGGCATTGGTGGTTTCTCCTACGTATAGGAGGCCAAACGTGCATTGCAGGGTATATACTGCATAAGGTGTTTGGCATGTGTAGTAACCTCTTATTGGGTAAACTTTCCCCGTCCTAGGATGGGAAAAGGAATCCCCCTTCTGAATTGAGTTGCAGTGGCAACACCGTAGGCATGGAAAGTTGCCCTTCTTTGTGGAGGTCAAGGTGGTCTGTATCTGTCTCGTACTGAGGCCTATGTCAGATTTCACCAGTTGATCTTGTAAATTCTGGGGACGTTTATATGCCAACGGGGGGGGGGGGGGTGCATGTAAGTCAGTGATGTGTGGAAGACCCCTTTGTATTATGTTCCAATTTCTCTTGATGATGTTCCCCACTTTTGTACTGACATTGCTATATGTACTCACAAAGGGTATTCTGGTACTTTTGTTTCCCTTATTATCCTGTCTCTTTTCCCCAATTTCTTGTTTACACTTCTCCAGGACACTATCAGGGAAGCCCCTTTGTTTTAACTTATTTGTCATATCTTGTAGCCTTGTTGGGTAAATAGTATCGTCATTGATTATTCTCTTGACACTAGTAAATTGAGATTTGGGTAATGACTTTATCATATGTCTGGGGTGGACACTCCTATAGTGTAGCAGACTATTCCTGTCAGTTGCTTTCACGAACAAGTCTGTTGTTATTTCTGTTCCATCTTTGTGTACACTCATGTCCAAAAACTGAGTTGTGTTTGTGAGTGTGTCATAGTGAACTGTAACTCTTTGTCATGGGAATTCAATTCTTTTTAGAATGTTTCTAAAGAAGCTTCAGTCCCCGTCCAGATAGCAAATATATCATCTATATAGCGCCACCAACAAAGGAACTCCTTCCAATGTGGTGATGCACAGACACAGTTTTTTTGTATGGAGTTCATGTAGATATTAGCATAAGTCGGGACCACGTGGGACCCCATAGCAGTACCCTGACACTGCTTGTAGAATGTGTTTTGGAATAAGAAATAATTCTCATGCATGATAATTTTGAGTAAGTTAATCAGAAAAGTCACACATTCTGGTGTATAGTCTGTTTCTTCCAAAACATCTCCTACAGCATTAATCCCTATTTCATTGGCAATTGATGTATATAGTGACACCACGTCAAATGAAACAAGGGTACATACTTCAGGTACCTCCAAACACATCAATCTGTCCAGAAAGTCAGATGTGTCTCGTATGTATGAGTCAGCTTCTGTCACAAACCTCCTTAGTATCTTATCCAAAAATTTGGATATATTTAAAAAGATGGAGTCACTACGCTGTACATACCTCTCTATTTGTACTCTTGATCTCTTCTGTAGGTAAATTGGAGAAATGTTCTTTCAATCTAAGTGTGCGGAAAAATTTTTGTAGGTTGACCTCTAAGTCACACCAGTCCACTTTTCTAGATGGACAATAACTCAGTCCTTTATTTAGAGCTACAAGTTCAGTGTCAGACAATGTCCATGATGAGATATTTACCACTAAATCACTGCTCAGCGTCCTTGTCTCGATGGATATCTCCGATAAGGTGGTTTCGCTGTCGGATTGTATCTGGCCTCTGATCGCTCCTCTGTGTTTCCGTCCTCCTCGTTTCCACGGGCGCTTTCTTTTGAGGTTTGTGTCAGATTCTGTTTCTCTAAAAAAGGGGTTCCATATGATGAATCCGATTCCCCAGTGGTGGTTAATGTGCCCCAATGTCGTGGGTATCTCAGTCTCGTTCTTGACCTCATATTTTGACGATCTCCAGAATCCTGTAGTTGCCACCTGTACACTTTGCCCATGCGGTAATCCTCCGAGTCTTGGTGCCATTTTTGTCTCTTTTTGGTTTCAATCTCTGTACGATGTTTCGTGAGGTAGGGAGTCTTGTTATCCTTGAATGCCTTTAGATCCTCCTGTTTTAACAGGGAATTCAATGTATTTTCCAAATGCGCTACTCTCAATTTCTGTTCTTTTATTTCTTGTTGTAGAAATTCTATAATAGGATAAGGTCCAGAGAGTACTTGTTTGAAATTTGTTCAAATCTCGTACAGAAGGTTTTATTGTCCGGAAAAAGCGTTGGTTGTAGTCTAGATCTCGGTATCCGTTGAGTACGGTGATATTCTATTAGTGTTGCTAAAAGTGTTTGTATTGGAAACCAGGCTGTAAAGAGTCTTCCTAAAGCTCCGAGTGTTACTAAGGATTGTCTGTCTTCAGTGTTCTACTGAACCCTGAAGGTACCTGTGTGTAAGGGTTCATTCAGACGGCTATAGTGTTTTGCGTTCCACAAATTGCATATCCGCAAAACACGGATACTGGCAGAGTCCACAAAACACAGATACTGGCCATGTACATTCCACATTTTTTGGACAGCACATGGCCAGCACTATGATTGAAAATGTATATTCTTATCCGCAATTACGGACAAGAATAGAACATGCTCTATATTTTTTTCAGGGCCATGGAACTGTCTGCTGTCTGTATCTTTATTTTGCAGAATGGATGTGGAAATTATTCAAATATTGGATTCTGCTGCTTCGCTGAATTTTACAAAAAAATTAGCTTTGTGGAGAATTACTTTGTCATGAAGCGCATTTCTTTGTAAGTAGTGGGTGTAATGACAGGGAGTGGCGATTGCGCAGCTCCCCATCATTGTACCCCTCAGATTCTGTGTTCATACATGATCGCAGCATCTGATATAAATAACAGAGAGGCACGAAATCTCGCGTAGACCGTGGTGATGTCATACGTCATTGCGCACTGGATTTCATGCGAGATCTTCACAAGCAAATAGATGAGGTAAGTATGATTTGTTTTGTTTTTTACACTATTTCAGGTAAAATCGATTTGCTACCACAAAGCATGAGGAAATTTGGCTTCGAGGTGAATTGAATTTATCCTGAAATTTGGATCTTGCCAGGGTGATGGGTAGTGATAGTTAGGACACATTTACATAGTCATAATCAAGAGACTGGCTGGAAGTCTCTTTATATTACAAACATCTTTAGCTCTCAGTAAAATGCTGAAGACTCCTTAGTAGCGCTCAGTTAGAACTCTTTATACCATGTTTTCTAGTACAAAGAAGCATCTTTCCCTAACAAAATATGTTACAAAAATGTTTACATCCCAGTCCCTACACTAAATAAAAAAAAAATAAAAAATGAAATGACACTTACACTTTAAAAAGTACCTGTCACCTCTCCAGTCTTATCTGTCTTAGTAACTACCTACATTCCCCATGTAATAACAATTTTGGAGCATCTATTCTTATGGCTCTGTGAGGGTATCAACATTGGGAATCTTGTTTCACCCAAGATCTTCTCCTTTCTGTGGCTAGCACCTTCCAAGCTGCTTTACCATTGCCTAGCCCTGTCAATCAATGCAGCTATGAAGACAGGCGTATTCAGAATACTCTGACAAAATAACGGAGAGCGCAAAATAGGGCAGTACAGTTTTTCATAAATTCGTACGTATCAAGCTCTATGAGCTCACCTGTGAGAGTTGCACTGTGATAGGTGCAACTCTATTTGTAGACGTATCAGCTTATGATGAAAGTTGCCGGGGTAGGATCTGCTGCCACAGGAGAAAGTGCCCGTCGAAGTGGTTGCCACGTACTTCGGGGTATCCGATGTAGAAGAAAGTGGGAGAGCCAGAAGAGGTTCTTCCTTTGAATCTCCTTTGTAGGCGCAAAAAATCCAATTCCTCCGGATATTTTGTAGATAAATGGTTAAATTTATTTACTTAATAATAACAAAAAATAAATTAAAAGAAAAATAAACAAAAGTGAGGATGCATATACAAGACAACGCGTTTCGGAGAGCTGGGGTCTCCTTCTTCAGGTCAAAACATGTGCATATCCAAACTAGACTTAGCTACATATATATAGGGTGTTTGTAATGTGAACAAACCGCCAAAAGTGGGGGTTGGGGGTGGGGGAGGGGGATCCCCACTTCACAATAATCATACATTTTTAGCAAAACCGATATTACACATTGTAAAAGCATTAAACTGGCCACAATAGATATTATTATTAAATTGAAATGCCAATATTAGGATAAAATAGGCGTTGTTGCAATAAACTTAAAACCAGGTACAGGGCTGGGCAGTCACATGACTTGAAGTCATGTGAGCTGTTGCCTAAGAAACCCACATAAACAAGGAAGTGATCCGGCTGATGTGGGTAGGCAGTCACATGGCTTGAAGTCATGTGAGCTGTAGCCTAGGAAACCCACATAAACAAGGGAGGGATCCGGCCGGTGGACAGTCACATGACTTGAAGTCATGTGAGCTGTTGCCTAAGGAACCCACATAAACAAGGAAGTGATCCGGCCGATGCCGGTCACATGGTTCAGTGCCTGGGAGATGCGTCTAGCTAAGTGGGAGGAGTGCCCCACGTGATCGGAACTCAGCCGGTCACGTGGTACGGCACCCGGGAGACGCGTCTCTCCGGAGGAGAGGTGTGTCCCCACGTGAGCGGACCAGCCGGTCGTGTAGTATATTACCATGGGAACGCGTCCCACCGCTATAGAGTACTTGCTGCAGGTTTCTTACTGCAGATCCATGGGGCCAAGTAACATAATCAGGCCGCAGGACCGGATGGAACAAATTATATATACAACATTATAGTTAAAATAGCATAGTCATTAGGAATAATATGATAATTCATTAATTAAAAATACATCCACAGATTATTAGGCTAATAGCATATTTCTATAACTAGAAGGGGGGGGGAGGGTTTATTTGGGACTGGTTATATATACGTATATATACATATATACACATACATATATATATATATATATATATATATATATATATATATATACATACACACACAAGATAGGATATATAAATAATTACATTTGAAAATATCTCACATGAATATAAATAAATAAATAGACTATAATAATCAAATAAAATCATATTATTAATAAACAGCTGTACTATATAGATAATACACTCTGTATAAAATATTACTAATATATTAATGATAGTAGTAACGTTACCCATATATAGGAAATGTCTTTACAGGTTAATCTCGAATGCCTCATTAAGTCCATAGGGATTCAATGTATTGAACTTATAGATCCAGTACATTTCGCGACGCCTAATATAGTTTATATTGCCCTGTTCACTTGGTGGAATTTTTTCCAGAGGGGTTACTTTGAACCCTACAAATAAACCGTCATGTATTTCGGACGCGTGTCTAGAGACGCTGTGTTTGTAATAGCGTTTCCTGACATTCGACCTATGTTTGTTTATTCGGTTACGTAAGGTTTGTATCGTACGTCCTATATATATCAATTCACAGGGGCACTCTAGTGCATATATAACATAGGAGGACCCACAGTCTAGGCTATCTTTGATACAGATGGTAAGGTTATCTCTAGGATTGGTGAAGGAGCTAGTTACATTTATAGATTGGCAACAGAGGCACTGTCGGAGACCACACTTTCTACTGCCTGGATTGCTTGTCCCTTTTTCGGTCTTATTCGTATTTTCAGGTTTCAATTTACTTGGTGCTAAGGCATTCTTTAGGGTACGTGCCCTTCTATATGTAAGGCACGTTTTTTTGGTAGAACAGGGCCTAGTACTGGATCCTTTTGGAGGATATACCAGTATTTTTCCATTACTGACTGTATAAGTTTATAGTCCTGAGTGTAGGTGGTAACAAAATTCCACTCAAATCTAGATTGTGCAAGTTTATCGTCTTTGGTACTGGTGGTTTTTGTTTCCAGACATTCCCTTTGTTTTAAACGGGATGCTTTTTGTAAGGCTCCTGAAACCAAATTTAATGGATAACCCTTTTCTTTAAATCTTGTAGCAATAACTGTACTTTGTTGGATGAAGTCCCCTTCTTTCGTGCAGTTTCTTCGTATCCTCTTAAACTGACTGAAAGGAATATTCTCCTTCCACTTTTTATAGTGGGCGCTCCTAAAATCTAGGTAACTATTGCTGTCTACTTCTTTAAAGAAGGTCCGTGTATAGATGTTATCGGCTTCGGAGTTAATTTCTAAATCGAGGAACTCTATTCTACTGTTATTATAGGTTCCCGTGAATGTTAGGCCCCAGTTATTGTTATTTAAGTGGGTAATGAAGGATACGATAGAACATCTCCTTGTTGAGGATTATGGCCTGGCCCTATTTTATCATCTGCCCAAGATTCATAAAGTGCCTCTGTTGCCAATCTATAAATGTAACTAGCTCCTTCACCAATCCTAGAGATAACCTTACCATCTGTATCAAAGATAGCCTAGACTGTGGGTCCTCCTATGTTATATATGCACTAGAGTGCCCCTGTGAATTGATATATATAGGACGTACGATACAAACCTTACGTAACCGAATAAACAAACATAGGTCGAATGTCAGGAAACGCTATTACAAACACAGCGTCTCTAGACACGCGTCCGAAATACATGACGGTTTATTTGTAGGGTTCAAAGTAACCCCTCTGGAAAAAATTCCACCAAGTGAACAGGGCAATATAAACTATATTAGGCGTCGCGAAATGTACTGGATCTATAAGTTCAATACATTGAATCCCTATGGACTTAATGAGGCATTCGAGATTAACCTGTAAAGACATTTCCTATATATGGGTAACGTTACTACTATCATTAATATATTAGTAATATTTTATACAGAGTGTATTATCTATATAGTACAGCTGTTTATTAATAATATGATTTTATTTGATTATTATAGTCTATTTATTTATTTATATTCATGTGAGATATTTTCAAATGTAATTATTTATATATCCTATCTTGTGTGTTTATATATATATATATATATATATATATATGTATGTGTATATATGTATATATACGTATATATAACCAGTCCCAAATAAACCCTCCCCCCCCCTTCTAGTTATAGAAATATGCTATTAGCCTAATAATCTGTGGATGTATTTTTAATTAATGAATTATCATATTATTCCTAATGACTATGCTATTTTAACTATAATGTTGTATATATAATTTGTTCCATCCGGTCCTGCGGCCTGATTATGTTACTTGGCCCCATGGATCTGCAGTAAGAAACCTGCAGCAAGTACTCTATAGCGGTGGACGCGTTCCCATGGTAATATACCACACGACCGGTTGGTCCGCTCACGTGGGGACACACCTCTCCTCCGGAGAGACGCATCTCCCAGGCACTGAACCATGTGACCGGCATCGGCCGGATCACTTCCTTGTTTATGTGGGTTCCTTAGGCAACAGCTCACATGACTTCAAGTCATGTGACTGTCCACCGGCCGGATCCCTTCCTTGTTTATGTGGGTTTCCTAGGCTACAGCTCACATGACTTCAAGCCATGTGACTGCCTACCCACATCAGCCGGATCACTTCCTTGTTTATGTGGGTTTCTTAGGCAACAGCTCACATGACTTCAAGTCATGTGACTGCCCAGCCCTGTACCTGGTTTTAAGTTTATTGCAAACAACGCCTATTTTATCCTAATATTGGCATTTCAATTTAATAATAATATCTATTGTGGCCAGTTTAATGCTTTTACAATGTGTAATATCGGTTTTGCTAAAAATGTATGATTATTGTGAAGTGGGGATCCCCCTCCCCCACCCCAACCCCACTTTTGGCGGTTTGTTCACATTACAAACACCCTATATATATGTAGCTAAGTCTAGTTTGGATATGCACATGTTTTGACCTGAAGAAGGAGACCCCAGCTCTCCGAAACGCGTTGTCTTGTATATGCATCCTCACTTTTGTTTATTTTTCTTTTAATTTATTTTTTGTTATTATTAAGTAAATAAATTTAACCATTTATCTACAAAATATCCGGAGGAATTGGATTTTTTGCGCCTACAAAGGAGATTCAAAGGAAGAACCTCTTCTGGCTCTCCCACTTTCTTCTACAATCAATGCAGCTAGGGAGGAGTTGGCCACAAAAAAGAGCGGAATTTGTGCTCAACTAGAACAATGGTGATGCCCTCAAAGCACCGAAGGCCTAATTTGCATATTAGAAACGGAAACTGAGCCTCAGATCAACAAAAGAAAAACAATGTTTTAATCAGGTGAACCCCAGCTATTTGCCTATGCAAACAGCTGGATAGGAAGGTCACCTAACAGATTTACTTTAAAAGGGTTTTCCATGTTTTTTATACTGATGACGAAAGATGAGCGAAGTTTTGAAAAATTAGATTCAGCCGATTCGTCGAAGTTCATCAAGAACTTTGATTTGTTTTTGAATTAATTTGTCATGAATCAATATAAATGGAATAACCAATAACCAAGTCCCTCTGCCTAATCATATTCTTCCCACTTGGTGGCCCAATCTCAGTGTGAAAATTTGAAAGTTCACCCTTTCCTGTCCACTAACAGTAAATTTGCATACGTGGCCGGGCATTAAAAAATGACACCTGCTGAGGCATGCAGTGGGCGCCATGTCCTCCAGTTGTCTGCTGTTTTAAACAGCACATTAATGTCCACAACTGGCAGTAATGCCGGTACCGGATTTTTAATCCTTCAGATACTGTGGTCATCTGGGTGTGCTCCTTTTCCCCTTGGTGGGGATCGGAGGAGCTGGAGGGTGTATGCAGCAGCCCCTGTCCTCCTGTGTAATGGTACCAGAGATGGTACACAGTATTGAGGCAGGTAAACCTTCTACAAAGCAATAAAGTTGAGGGATCTACAACAGGGATAACCATAATCCCATGTGGATCTCACCATAAGGTCCGGGATCCCTCCTTACTATGAACCTAGTGTTGTTTTGCTTTTAAAATGATTAAGGTTAAGACCAGATGGCTGAACATGGGGAAAGGATCACACATGGACGCTGGATTATTCCAGCAACACTGTCCCAAGTGCATGAGCTTTCCACGTCTCTCCCTATGCTCAGTTCACAGGACAGTGGCAGAGATGAGGGTTGAGGGTTTTATAAGGCTGTGACATCACAGGAGATAGCTATCTGTGGATTGGATGGCTGCAAGGCATTATGGGTGATCTTGATTCTCAGGCTTCTTACTTTCCCTTTGTTACACATGCAGCCACCATTTGAGGAAAACCTGATTTGTAACCACATGGCACGAGGAAAGTCGGCTTCATTGCAAAAAAGTTTTCCTAAACTTTGGACCAAATTCTTCTTCAAATGCTTTGCTTCGTTCAATACTACTGATGACCTATCCTCTGTATATGTCATTAGTATCTGATCGGTGGAGGTCCGACACCCGGGACCGCCGCTGATCAGCTGTTTGCCATCCATTGTATAGCAGCTGTGCTTGGTATTGCGAATGGGGAATTGCAACTTGAAAGAGTTGTCATTTGGCCAAGAAAAAGCAGATAGAAAGGAGCCCCACTCACAGAAGCCCTGCTAACTTCTCAAACAGCTGATCTGCAGGGGTTCAGGGTATTGGACACCCATCTATCAGATACTAATGACCTATCCAGAGGATAACCAGCAGTCAATATATGGAGATAATCAGTGACTATAGTGAAATGGTCAGTAAAGGAACCCTCTATCTGTCCCATTTCCTCTGTCTATGTCTGTGCTATCTAAGGCTACTTTAACACTAGCGTTTTATAATTCTGGTATTGAGTTCCGTCATAGGGGCTCAATACCGGAATAAAATGCTTCGGTTTTGTCCCCATTCATTGTCAATGGGGACAAAACTGGACTGAAGACAACGGAATGGTCCTAAAAGCATTCCGTTCCATCTTCAGACCGGAGAACAAACCGCAGCATCCGCACCAAGACGGATCCATCATGACCCCCCATGAAAGTCAATAGGGATGGATCCGTTTGGTGTGACACAATGGTGAATGGATCCGTCATCCATTGACTTTCAATGGAGTTCATGACCGATCCGTCACCTGCACACATACATACATACACACATACAGACATACACATAAACATACACGTTAGGCCGCTAGTGTGAAAGAGGCCTAACCCTGATAAGGTCAGTTAGGCTAGCTGTATATTAGGTTTAAAGTTTTCCGGCAGGCTGATCCAGTAGGGGAAAAGGACTGTAAAGGACTGGAGCACCACCAAGCCACATTCACTATCATGTGACCCAGCAAGGATCTGGCTTGTTTCTGGCATTAGTGCCAGAATTTGGTCAGATAAAAAAAGCAAGCAGAGGTTTAAATCCAGAAAAAAAAAATCTGAAACTAGAAACAGGCTGAATCCCATTATTGTCAATGGGCTCCAGTGGTGCAAGAGTATTCTGTCTAAAATTAAGAAATTTGACCTGCTTTTCTTTTTTTTAATCTGATTCTATCAAAGCTAAATTTTGGAGAAGAGACAATTTGGATACTTTCGATTCAGGTCAAATTTATTCAGTCCTGAATCGATTAGCCTATTCGGATGAACTGGACACAAATCTAGTTTTAAGACATTTGCTCATGTCTATTTAGTAGGCATTGACTAGTTAAGAATAATTATAGAAATCATTATTTTTTTAATGAAATAAGTCATTTGAAAAGTGCATAGACTGCCAGGCATTTTCCTATGGTCCTCTGTCTACAAAAACATTTTAGTTTGCATTTTCTTTGAAATGTGGCATTTGGTACAAAGGCTAATAAAGTGCAAAGCCAAAATGCAGACTATTTATAACAGATTGCAAAAGAGCAAAGAATAAGCAGTAGCCTTGACAACCCAAATTTATATAGCAGATTACAGTAACTGAGGATGCAGAGAAATTTGATGAAAAATAAATAAGCAGCTGCTTTTGTTTTAAAGTAGGTAAGAACCGAGTGTATGAATATCAAGCTAAGGTCTCAAAGGAACACCGTTAACAGAAAGCTTCATAAGGAGATGTTTGATTTGAATGCAGCATACAGTTTCCCTAAGGGTGGATTTCAGTAGTATTCTATGGATTTGAATCCTCCCCCTTTAGCAGAAAATGCCTGCTGGGCGCTACCTTAATAAATGCTTTTTTTTGGATTCTAATACTAACAGTTGTATAAGTATATCATCAATTTAGAGGCATGCTAATTACCTTAGACTACTGATGACTTAGACTTAATAACAGGGAAAGATATGTGTATACGTAAATGTAAATAATGAGAACTTTCCTCCATTCTTCATTATGCCCGGAACAAAAATTAGTTCATTAGTATAATTAGCAATATTTATTGTTTAAAAATAATTGTTTTTTTTTACCCACAAGCTATTGGTGAAAGATTGAGCTGAGTAGTAAATTAAGGTTATATAAACCATGACGTACTATGTTTTTTTTTCACTTCTTTTTCTTGATAGAGAACTGTAAACTTTAAACAGTATGTATTGTTAACCACCTATGTGCTGTAAGTCTTAGAACCCAGTTACAAACAACCACATTAACATATTAGTAGATGATAGTATGGTCAATAAATTGCAAGTAATGTTAGTTATTGAGATAAGCAAATTGATTCTACAGAAATCAAATGCATTACAAATTTCCATAAAGATTCTAATCTCAATGAAACTGAAACTTTTGTGATACATCCCACATCAATTACTTAAAACGGCTGTCACGGGGGGAACAAGGGATAGTGAGCCCTGTACTGAACCCCACCACTTTCCCTTCCTACTTACAGTAGAAGCCCTAGGCGGCAACACTGTAATTTGGCGGCGGTCTCTATACTACGCAAGTGCACAGGGAGGGAAAGGGGAACACAGGGAGAGACAAACTCAGACAGTACAAACACAATACTAGAATAGTAACCAAGCCGGGTCAAACACAGGAGGTCACGTCAAATACCAAGGGTCAAGCGAGAGAATATTCAAAGTCCAAGTCCAAATCCGAAATACCAAAATAATCCAATACAGCAAAAGGTCAAGCAAGCACTGATCAAAGGAGAACTAATCACAGGCAACCTGTGGCAACAGGCTGCCTGTTTAAATAAACCTCCAAAAGGTCATGTGACGTGCCCAGCGTCACATGACCTAATTTGCATAATGAGCGCTGTCCGAGCGTGACCAGCGCTCAAATATGCAAATATCTGACCTAATAATATCAGACCAGCTCTCAGATGCCCCCGCCTGCTCGTTGTCCAGGGGGCGGGGAGGACGCCGGGCGCGCTGTCTCAGAGAGCGCGCCGGGTAACTCCCCTAAGTGCGTCGCCATGGAGACGAGGACGCTTCCTGCGTCCTCGCTCCATCGATTGCTTGGGAGACTGGCGGCGCGCTTCCCCTCTGTTGCGCCGCCGGTCTCCCAAAAGATCGATGGAGCGAGGACGCAGGAAGCGTCCTTGTCTCCATGGCAACGCACCTAGGGGAGGACCCGGCGCGCTCTCTCTCTCCGGCGTCCCCATTTCACAGATCAAAAGACAGAGGTGAAGTCATATGCCACAAAAAAGGGACAATTTTTTAATTTGAAAAAAATCAAACAGTACACTGTCTTATTAATCGCGCTGTTTGTTACGACCCGCTACTATCCGCTTACCCATAGCCATATACACAGAATCACAATATTATGACCAATTTCTACTTTCGAAGTAGGCAGCACTTAGATCATGAAGGAAGACGTGTTGTAAGCTGGCTTTCTGGGTATATAAGGTGATTTAGCAGATTTGTGAAAAGGGATGATTATTAACATTCAGGCCAAGGGTGGCAGTACTTCTGTGAATAAGCAGCATGGAAACTTCGGAGCACCGTGCACCAGTGACGTGAGAGGTGAACATTGCCTATGAAGGTGCACTAGGGTGGACCAACGCGCTGCGATGGAGAACCTCACCGACAAAATGAACCAGATGTATGTCTAAGATAAAAGTTCAGCAAACCCTATGGCATATGGGGCCCCGTAGCAGATGGATGGTCATTACACCTTCAGCAGAAAAGGCTTCAATTTTTGTGATTTTATCAGAATTGCACCTCTGCAAATTGGCAAGGGGTTTCCTTCTCAGAGGAGTCATGTTTTCTGCTTTATAGAAAGGGTAGGCGTGGTGTCATATGAGAAACATTAGAGAACACCCTGCAACCATTGCTGGAAGAACACATGCAGGTGGTGGTAGTGTTACAGCCTGGGAATGTTTTAGTGTGGCATTCTCTGGGCCCACTCATTTATGTAGAAGGCACTCTCAATGGATTTAACAATGAATTTATACTTACAGATCACATACACCCATACATGCTGAGTATCT
This sequence comes from Rhinella marina, assembly GCA_900303285.1. Classification (NCBI taxonomy): domain Eukaryota; kingdom Metazoa; phylum Chordata; class Amphibia; order Anura; family Bufonidae; genus Rhinella; species Rhinella marina. The sequence continues at coordinate 1,717 of ONZH01018591.1, read as the reverse complement.
TCCCTAGGACAGATGGGATATTCCATCAAGACAATGTAGCATGTGACATGGCTAAAAATGCCCAACATTGGTTGGAAGATCATGACCAAGATTTCTAAGTTCTACTCTGGCCCCCTAATCCCCCATACTTGAACCCGATTATGCATCTGTGAGACAACCTTGGTCATCGTGTTTGCTCTATAGATCCTACCCCACACTCCCTCCAGCAGCTGTGGGATGCACTGCAGTCAGCATAGCTACAGGACCTGAGACAATCTACCAGGACCTTATTGAGTCACTCCAAGCTCATCTAGCTCGTTTGTATACTGCACACTGCAGTTACTCTAGATATTAGCTGGTTGTCATAATAATATGACTTGACTGTGTATGTCGCTGTTACTTTGACATTACTAATGCTTTCTTTGTGCTAAAGAGCTTGAAAGGGGTGTGTTATTCGTGACCTTCAGGACATTGGAGGCACTTTTGATTCAGGTTGAATTTATTAGGACCAAATTGAATGTGATGTTCGATTCAACCGAATCAGACCCAAAGTAAGCATTGGAAATGCACTCATCTCTAGTTATTTAACTCTGCAAAAGTTTTTTTTTCCATAGCTTATAAACTATCTGCAAGATTCATTAACATCAGCTTTTCACAAAATATGGGTCATGGAACCTGGAAATGATTGGCAGTTATTGTAACTGGTTCATGTCGAAGAATCTAAACAAATTTTGTAGAATATCCTAATGATATGCCATCAATGCCTTTATATATATGAACAGCTGCCTGACACCACTGGTATCTATCATGTCTGTGGAAACATAGCATATCATAAATGAGTCTCATTGTTTTTATTGGGATCTTCCAATAAAAACAAATATCTGTGTAACCTTTAGCATTGTTATCTTACAAATTGAAACTAGTCATATACAGATGAGTTTAAGTCAAACTTGAAAACAAATCTTCAGGATGATTGGCGAAATATCTATAGATACGACCTACTGGATGATACCAATAGATTCAATAATCAGTAAGGACAACAATGAGCCTTTGGGATTGGGATAAGTCCCTCCACTACAGGCAAAACCTTGAAGAGCCCAACTGTGAATGGGAAAAAAAAATAAAATTTCATAGAGTGCTGTTGTTATGCAAGCAGGTGTGGACCAACTGCACCACTGACTGGCTATACCCTGGAGGGGCGTGACTAAGTAACTACCTGGTCTTCACTAGAGCTTCTGATGGTAGGATAGGCTTGGGCCATTAGGGTAGTTACCAGGTGCCGTTCCAGAGCAGTCCCTGAGTCAGTGGCAGCTGACCAGGGGGTCAGAAATACTGGTGCAAGCACTGAGAGGAAGGTCAGAAAGTCTGGAGTCATGGCAGACAGCGATCAGGCAAAGTCTGTAATGGAAGTCTAAGGTCAGAGGCAGGTGGCAAAGAAGCAAAATCTGTTAAATCAAGAGGCTGGGTCCAGTACACAGAAAAGCAGAAACTTCCAAATACCTTCACACAAGGAACTGGACTAGCTAGTGATCAAGATTGCTCAGGCGCCTAAGTGCTGGGCTAACAGCTGTATAATCTGTACAGAACAGTATGAATAAAAGCTAATGAATAATGTCATTGTCACTCTTCATTACCTACTTTTTTAATGACTTCACTAAATTCTTAGGGAGATTTTATAGCTTTAATAATGCCTTCTATACTTGTTCATATCAATGTGAGGAACATGACACCACATCGG
>ONZH01018590.1:0-32127 GCA_900303285.1 Rhinella marina | reverse complement strand
GTTTCACACTGCTGTGTGAAATGGATTTGTATCACTGAGCTAAAACAACAAAAAAAACTATTTTTTTACATATTTTTTTTTATATATTTTATTTTAGTTTTGTTTTTTTTGGAACGTGACATGCAGAAACTCTCGTAGAGCTAACTGACAACCTGCTGACAGTGGCTATTTTGACTGCGACCCAGACAAATGTCGCACAAAGATTTTTGGGATCAAGCTATATACGTGGAAGCAAAAGACCTGGTTGTATTAAGTGACGTACAGAAAATGTCACCTGGACAGAAAATACGGATTGTAGTGAGTGTACTGAACTGTGACACACAGAATGGTTCCACGCAGCTGTGTGAAATGGATTTGTATCACTGAGCTAAAACAACAAAAAAACTATTTTTTTATATTTTTTTTTTTAGTTTTTTTTGGGGGGAACGTGACGTGCAGAAACTCTCGTAGAGCTAACTGACACCCTGCTGACGGTGGCTATTTTGACTGCGACCCAGACAAATGTCGCACAGAGATTTTTGGGATCAAGCTATATACGTGAGAGCAAAAGACCTGGTTGTATTAAGTGACGTACAGAAAGTGTTACCTGGACAGAAAATACGGATTGTAGTGAGTGTACTGAACTGTGACACACAGAATTGTTCCACACAGCTGTGTGAAATTGATTTGTATCACTGAGCTAAAACAACAAAAAAAACTATTTTTTTATATTTTTTTTTATATTTTTTTTTGTAGTTTTGTTTTTTTTTGGAACGTGATGTGCAGAAACTATCATAGACCTAACTCACACCCTGTTAATGGTGGCTATTTTGACTGCGACCCAGACAAATGTCGCACAGAGATATTTGGGATCAAGCTATATACGTGAGAGCAAAAGACCTGGTTGTATTAAGTGACGTACAGAAAGTGTCACCTGGACAGAAAATACGAATTGTAGTGAGTATACTGAACTGTGACACACAGAATGGTTCCACGCAGCTGTGTGAAATGGATTTGTATCACTGAGCTAAAACAACAAAAAAACTATTTTTTTATATATATATTTTTTTGTTTTGTTTTTTTTGGGAATGTGACGTGCAGAAACTATCGTAGAGCTAACTGACACCCTGCTGACAGTGGCTATTTTGACTGCGATCCAGACAAATATCGCATAGAGATTTTTGGGATCAAGCTATATACGTAAGAGCAAAAGACCTGGTTGTATTAAGTGACATACAGAAAGTGTCACCTAGACAGAAAATACGGATTGTAGTGAGTGTACTGAACTGTGACACACAGAATGGTTCCACACTGCTGTGTGAAATGGATTTGTATCACTGAGATATAACAATAAAAAAGGGGTTATATATGGCGATAGCTGCACTACTAGTGCCTGCCAGCCAGCCAAGCCAGGAGACAACAAAAAATTTCTTGTAGCCCTTAGAAGGGCTGTTGGGTTCTTTGTGGGTGATTCCTGCCTAACAGAGAACTAAATGCAGGCCCTAACACTCTCTCTGAAACAAAGTAGCTCTATCCCTAACGACATCCAGACAGCATCTGAGCCGAGCACCGCGGCCAGTCACTAGCATATTCCAGGGTCACCTGATCAGGCCAGCCAACCCGTGCTATCGACATGTAAGGGCCCCACGTGATGCTGGGTGTACCGCAGAGTCTCCTGGCTTGTGATTGGCTGAGTTTATAGGTGCCAAAAATGCACGATGCGGAAGTTGCCATTTCCTCGAGCATGGTGAGATACTCGTCGGAGCAGCGAGCACTTACGAGTACCCTAATACTTGAACGAGCACCAAGCTCGGACGAGTATGCTCGCTCATCTCTAGTGGTACCATATTTTTATGTGATTACCGTGATTTTATTTTTGGTATTTTATGTGTGAATAAATTGTTTTTATGAAATATACTGCTTCCTTCCACTTAATTCCATTAGAGTTTGCGCACCTGCAATTGCTTTTCTTTTTATATCTTTTCATCCTGTTTGATATGCCCAAATCTGGTGACAAAAACCCTTTAACAGCAGAAATAATAGCAAAGGATGTCAGGTATATAGTATACAGAGAGTAATACAGCAGCCTTGGATCACCTGCTGGAACACCTCCTTTTTATGCTGGTGTGGGTGGCGGTGTGCCATCGTAATCCTACCGGTCCATCAGCCGGATCATGTATTTCAGCTCTGCAGAGCTAAATGATGAGGATGCCTGGATACCATTTTCAAAAATTTGTCCTGCCTCTGAGGAGGGCACGCCACGGCCTCTCGTCGTGCGGGCCTGCATATTACGTAATCGCTAGACAATAGTACGCTTAGGATTCGTACGCACTTTGTACACTCATGCATATGTGCTCAAAGAATTTGCGTACCTTTTAAAACTGACCGTTCGTTATCAGTGCGCGAATGTTCACTAAACACCACATAATAACGTATATTTTGTACGCAAATTTAACAAATATATTCGTCGAATGTACGAATCTTATGAAAAGTTCGACGAATGTTCGGCGAATAAAATTTTGAATGATTCGCTCATCTCTAGTTCTGATACAGCACTCTGTGAACAGCTAGCTTCTTTAGCAATGACCTTTTGTGGCTTACCCAACTTGTCTTGTAGAGTGTGTCAATGACAGCCTTCTGGATATCTGTCAAGTCAGCAGTCTTCCCCATAATTGTGTCACCTACTGAACCAGACTAAGGACCTTTTTTAAAGACTTAAACATTTTATGAGATAACGAATTTTGGGTTTTCCTTGGCTGTAAGCCATAATCATAAACATTAACATAAATAAACACTTGAAAAAGTTCACTCTGTAATGACTCTATATAATATATGTATTTCACATTTTGAACTGAATTACTGAAAAAAAAAAACGTTTTGATGATATTCTAATTTATTGAGATGCACTTGTACTTGGAAAACATTACATACAGCGCTACAGAACATACAGGGTGATAAAGCATCACATATGTACCTCTTACATCCAATGACTTCTCTTCTCTGATGTAGATGTTCTCTTTCCTCATCTTCTCCTTTCAGACCAGACCGCCATGATTATTTCTTTCAGGCACGTCTCATCTCTGCATCAAGAAGACATCTTACTTTCCTACTTTTCCATCATCCTCTCACCTGTCCAACACCCCCTCCTGCCCCCCCAATACTGTGTCCACTGTGCTCCCCAATACTATCCTACAGAAACAGTCCCCCTGAAAATACTGGTACCACACAGATACCCGCTTCCTTTTAGATTAGACCCCTGTATAAAATACTAAATGAGATCCCCCCATCTCAGACCAAACCCCCTTTAGACCTCTATGTCAGACCCCATATAAGACCCCAGTTTTAGATCCGAGATCAAACCCCCATTAGACCTCCATGTAAGACCTGACCCAATATCAGACCTTAGATAAGACCCCCATTAGACCTCCAGACCCCCATATCAGACCCCCATTAGATCTCCAGACTCCCACATCAGACCTCCAGACCCCCAATAAGATCCCCATTAGACCTCCAGACCCATAATCAGATCCCCATTAGACCTCCAGACCCCCCCGTGAGACCTCCAGACTCCCCCAGTGAGACATCCGGACCCCCCATTGAGACTTCCGTATTCCCCTAGTGAGACCTCCAGATCCCCCCAGTGAGACCTGCAGACCCCACCCCAGTGAGACCTCCAGACCCCACTAGTGAGACCTCCAAACCTCCCCCATTAGACCTCCAGACCCCCACATTAGACCTCCAGACCCCACAAGTGACTCCTTCAAAAACCCCCATTAGACCTCCAAAACCCACAAGTGAGTCCTCCAGAACCCCCATTAGACCTCCAGACTCCACCAGTGAGACGCCCCCCCATTAGACCTCTAGACCGCACAAGTGAATCCTCCAGTAAAATAATAAATAAACTTACCTCTCCTGCTCGGCCGCTCCTCTCCCTGTCCTGGCTGTCTCCTCTTCTCAGGGCCTGCACTGCAGTCACCTGACCTACTGCATAGTCAGGTCAGAGTTCACTTTGTACGTCCTGACGCTGCAGGCAGCCAGGACAAGCAGCGCGGGCCCCAGGAAGAGCAAGGAGGAGGAGGGGTAAGTAATGTACAGCGCTCACAGCACTTCTCTCCCCCTCCTCCTGCACTCTCTGCATTTTATAAAAGGAAAATACATTGCTGGCAAAGGGGGCAACTGTGACCGCTGTGACCCCTATAGTTACACCCCCATATTGAGAATTGCAACTGATTAGTGTACTGTGCTTTTAAGACACTGCAACCGCAAGAGTGTTATTCTCTCATTTTGAATGACTTTAAACTGCTAAGTACATGCACCCGTGAATTTATTTGTAATGCACATTTGCCCTCCTCTGGAATGGATATTCTGTAAAATATGTGTATTTGTAAAGTTCTGTTTGCCCAAAAGAATTTAAATGCCTCCCTCTGCCTTATTTCTTCATCATCCAAAGAACCCAAAGGGTATCCCTCTCTTTCCCTGTGCACTTTATGTCCCTATTCCCCAAACAACTGGCAAGTATATGTGTATAAGGTAGAGATGAGCGAATCATCCAAAATTCGCTTCACCAAACATTCGTAGAACTTTTCATAATATTCTTACCCTCGACAAATCTATTTGGCGAATCTTCGTACAAATTCTACGTTATTATGTGGTGTTTTGCGCACATTCACGCACTAATAACGAAAGTTCCATTTTGTAAAGGTACACAACTTCTTTAAACACGTACGCATGAGCGTACAAATTGCGTACGAATCCTCCGCGTATTATTGTCTAGCGATTGCGTAATACGCAGGCACGCACGACGAGAGGCATTTAGCTCTGGAGAGCTGAAATACATAATCCGGCTGATGGACTGCGAGGATTACGATGGCACACACCGCCAACCGAACCAGCATAAAAAGGAGGTGATCCAGCAGGTGATCCGAGGCTTGTGCCATCGTTTCGACACTGTGCGGACCCCGGGCCAGATCCAGCGGAAATTATCCGATCTGAAGTTTAAGTGCCCAGAGCGGCTTACTGAGATCTGTGCAGCGATACGGCAGGGTGTGTAAAATATTTGAAAAGTAAAAACACGTTAAAAAATTTGTGTACTGTATTGTATATATAACAGTGAGTGCTAATAATGAAAACCGTATAGAAGGACAACGTGGACGTGCGTAGCAATTTTCTTCCATGCTAGGCCACTCCTCTAACTCCACCAAAACAAGTTAAAGTATTCTCAGATATGTGGTCCTTCCCAGTAATTTGCCTTAGGCTACTTTCACATATGTGGTGGTGATCCTGCAGGCTGTTTTGCAGTATTTCTCCTGCCAATTCCCGGCATTCTTGCCGAATAGCAGCGGATCAGCGCCGTCCCCCATTTTTTGTTAATGGGGCTAGCCGTTCTCCCGGTTGTGTCAGGCAACTGCGCTAGTGTGAAAGAAAGTACCCTTAGTACCCTTCATAGTTAGCGCTTCCTCCTCCTACACACAGATGCACAGACGTGATCATGCTGCAGCTAATGTGAGTGGGCGATATCAAAAGTATTCCCACCGTGTTAACGATATTAAGAAATTTATTGCGATAACGATATCTATCGTGATAAATACCTATTTAGAAGAAAAAAATGGATATGACCCCCTCTCACCTATAATAACTTCAATGTAGTATACAGTATTAGTATTAAAAAAGAGTGATCATAACAATTGTGTATGGATTTATGTTGCAGAGCACCGTCAACGACGGCATCACCACGGTCACCATCGAGGCAGGACGGCCCTTGCAGTACCCGCAGCTTCTAGTAAGTGTAAACATATTTCATTTATTTTTAATCCATGCTACGTGGGAGTGCAGTTGCAGTGACATAAGAGCACTAGTGGTTAGGAATGGGATCCAGCCCCAAACTATTCCCATGTATCAGAAGTTACAACTGTTCATTAGAGTTGAATGTAATGCCATTATTTAATGATTTTTGTTAGATGCTGCACCACAGAGGATCCCCTATCACCCTCCTCCAACCCACCGAGAGAGGACCCCACCTGCCCCTTCAACACCACCAGCCCAACTTCCCGAGGAAGAAGGTAGGTAAAATAAAAAGTGTAATGGGTGGACCTTCTGTCTTCAAAATATAATCTAAATTTATGTTTTATCTTTTGTAGCTCCAACCGTCAGAGAGGACTTTTCCCCTGGACCATGGAAAGACCACGCAGTATGGGTGTCCAGTAAGTACAAACCCCAAACTGACCATGAGTGGCCTTCTCAGTGAACAGTTCAATGAAAAAAAAAGGCTCAATACAGATACATGTCACTGAATAACTCGTTCCAGTACATATACCAAATATATAATGACATGCAATTGCTAAAGTATTCTGATCCAGGTGCTGGTTTGAAAGTTTAGATTTTTTTTCGTGGGACAACTACTTACTGTTACATATTACTGTTTCCAGTCCTACAGATATCCCCACTGACTTTAAATTGGAGGCAGCCTTACGCCGATTTAAGAACAGGCTCCATGCTGCCTTGCGGCTTATTCATGGCCTGTAGCTGGAGCAGAGAGAAATGCAGGACATGATGGCCAGACGTCGGCAAAGGCCGGCGTAACCTTTTTTTTGTCCTTTCTTTTGTTTATTATATTTTATTTATTATTTGTCAAAGTTATTATTTATTACTAAAATTATTCTTGTAAAACCTGTGTTTTGAGTGATTTTTTAACCTTTAACTCCTTCCTGACATAGTGTGAAGAAGACAGGAATGTCTGGTTAGGCAGGAGCCTCCAAAATTTGTACAAAGTCCATTTTCCTGGATTAATGAACACAGCGGTGTCTGCCGGCCAAAGTATTAATAAATTACGCATACTCCGGTTCACTGATTACAATTTACAGTAAAAGAAAAAAGCTTGGCTTGTTTGGACAACAAGCCTGTACACTCTACCTTGTAAACATAGGCAGTGAAAATTATATATGGGCTTTTCATGGGTGCCCCAGCCAGTAGTAGTAGGGGACGGGGAAAATCAGCAGAGAGTGATTAGTAAATACAACAACAGATACTCGCCTAAAACAGGTAAACAACAGTTTTTGTTTTTTAAAAGGGTTTTGGTTTGGAGACTTCGGATTTACACAGCCCATGACATGATACAAGACGTTTGGCATGTAACATTATGGGCCGGCTAACTGCAACAGTGGGAAGACACTTGGACTATTTTGGCCTGCAAGGCCTGATCGTATCACTTGCCTCAGCAACTGGAGTATGAAACTCGGAGGTAATCCAGCCATAAAGGTGTTTTTTTGCACACTGCCAGTGCCACTGACAGTTTGGTCCCTTTGGGTGTCACCACTCCCCTAGCGGCGCTAAAAACCCTCTCTGACATGACACTTGAGGCTGTGCAGGAAAGAAGCCCTAGTGCATAGTGGGAAAGCTCCGGCAACTGTTGTATTCTGCCTGCCCAGAAGTCCAGGATCCTCCAGATCCTCCAACTGTGTCTCCTCCTCCTCCTCATCATCATCAGCCTCATTAAAATCCTCCTCCTCCCCTTCCTCTACCCGAAGCTCCTCATCCTCATCCTCCTCCTGCAAAGCTTCCGCGACTTTGCCAGCACTGTGCGCAGGCCAGTGAATGTTTTTAGAAATCTCTGCACCACTAGATTTAGGACATGTGCCATACAGGAAGCATGCATGAATTGACCCAGGTTCAGCTCTGCCACTATATTTGTCCCGTTGTCACTCACTACCTTGCCCACTTCCAGCTGGCATGGAGACAGCCAGCGTGCTATTTGCTGCTTGATGTAATGCAGCAAGCACTGGCCTGCATGGCTGCTGCTGCCAAGACAAATTAGGTCTAAGACTGCATGGCAGCATTTCACCTGGCACATATGATATGAAGGAGGGGGGTAACTCTCTGCCCTGATGCTCCAGCAGATGGACTGCCCTTGGAGGTGGAAGCGGATAGTTTTTGGGTGGTCTGCTGCAATCCTGGCTGGAAAGCGCATGGAGGTGACAACAGCAATTGGCCCGGTTGCTGGGGGGTTCCTGCCTCACTTCCACTAAATACATTCAGCCAGTGGGGGGTAAAGGACATGTACTGCCCCTGGCCATAAGCACTGCTTCAGGTGTCCACCGTGACGTGCACGATGCTGCAGAGAGACAGCTGAAGGGAGCGTCCAATATTGTCTGCCACTTTTTTTGAGACGTAATTCCGGCTAGGGACCTGCCAGCGTGGCTGAGCGCAAGCCATTAGCTCCCTAAAAGCTGTGCAGTCAACCAATTGGTACGGCAGAGACTGCACCCTGGTGCTGGCCCCACTATACTTGGGGTCTTGCTAGTTTCCAAGGAAGGACTGGCCCTGGGCCTAACTCGCCTCTGCCCTCTGTTACTGCCACTACTAATACTACCACCCTCCTCCTCGGAGATCAAACCCTCCTCACCAGCCCGATCCACCTCCCAGGTCCTCCGGTCTAACACATCAGATTCATCATCAGACTCATTCCCACCACTTTTTTCAGTCTGCAAATTAGGCTGTTCTCCACCAACCGCCAATTCCGAGCAGTCCAAACTCTGACTGCCCTCTAAGAAATCCTCAGGGAGGCTGTCCTCTATAACCGCCGGATTATGCGGTGGGGTTTGGTGTTCTTTTATTTTATAAATTGCAGAAGGGACATCACTAGGAGGGGGCACTGAAGCCCGAGAGGTGGCAGAAAATGGTGGGCTTTGCTGGAGCAGAATGGTGGAGCAGGACGAGTCTGACCTCTGGCTACATATGGATACTGTATCAGCAGATGACAGCAGATCATCTGGCTGTGACTGAGATGAGCGTGCCATCCACTCCACTACCTCATCCACTTTCTCCTCCACTACAATTTTGCTCCTTTGTGACTTAGCCTGATTGAACAGTGGCCAACTATCACGAATTACAGAAGTAGAAGCTCCGGCTACAGATCCTTTGGCACTGCTGCCCTGTACCACCTTCTCCTTTTTTTTTGAGCTCGAAGTCTGGCTGGAACCCTTTTGCTTTTCCATGCCAGAAATTTTTCACTTGACTGTGGCCCTGCAGCTGGTCTTTGTATTTGTCTGTATCCCTGATATGTGTAATATTGATTCCCAGAACAATTACACCCCAATTTTAACAAAACAGGTCTCAGTTTTTAGGAACTTCACAGACAGTGCTTCTGCTCATCTCAGCAGTCGCAGCAAAAGTGATGTGTCACTGAATTTCTGAGCCAATCGGAGCAAGCCCTGCCCACTAGGTCAGGTGACTGCTTTCTTCCCGGGCTTTTGCCGCACAAATAACGAACTAACAGTAAAAGTTTGCTAATCAACTGAATTTGTACTCATCAGTGTATAAACTAACTTATACGTAGCATTAGTGTACAATTTATTGAACAAGTATGTAGCGAATGCATATAAAGCCTTGAGAACATTTTTGACTCTAACAAAGCGAATCTCAAAAAATCCGGATTCGCTTCGCAGCGGAAAATTTACAAGATTCGTATTGAATCTACGAAGCAGCAAATAGATTCACTCATCTCTATATAAGGGTCATTATAGTCACTCTGACCAGTCTGTAGTTACGCAGCCTCATACATAGCAAGTTGTGATGCACAGTGTGTTCTGATACCTTTCTATCATAAAGTAATTGCAATAAATCTTTGTCGCACACTATGTGGAGCTGTAGGTAGGGTTCCAACCCCGTTTTCTATAGTAAATACAACCACAGCTTGGAATGTTGAGTTGCTCAAGAAGTGTTTTTTATTACAACATGCGGCTTGAATGATAATGTTTCGGCATGTTTAACCGTGCGAGAAATACAAAAACGAAAAATTAGAAAAATAAGAAAAATTAACAATGACCATACAGTATTACAGGTACATCATTATTAACAAGAAAATATAGACAAAACTTTTTTGGCAAAAAAGTCATAATAAACAATAATAGCAAAATAACCGATAATAAATACCAAAGGTATAAATAGACGGAAATATAGATGGAACCACAAGTGAATACTACCCAGGATGAGTTTCATAGGCAAATCCGCTCCTTGTGCGGTGGTTAAGTAAACAGGACCCGGGGGGGGGGGGGTGATGATGCAACTGGAGAACTGGAAAACCATACAAGGAGCAGAACAGTAATGGCACAAAGTCATATAATATTGGAGAAACACTAAATGACAGCAAAATGTAACCATATTTACTTACCTACTGCATGCCGCAGGTACAGAGAAGAAGAGGATGAAGTAGTGGGTATGGCAGACGCTTGTAGGATGGCAGTGTGAAAACACATGCATTAGGGAATGCTGTCTGAGGAGGAAGTCCGGTAGGTAACTTAATATAGGGGTGTGGATAGGTAAGTGCATTCCACATACCCGGAAGTAGGGGACATGTGGATCGCACCTAGAGCCATTGGCTGCCTCCAGGCACCAGTTAATAGGAAAATAGACCCACAGCCTCTGATCTCATTAGAGCGTCTGGGTCTACGTAATAAAAGTACCTATTCTCCTCAAAAAAATTACCCCCCAGTGGAAACTTTTATTAGTTTGCTTCAAAGGGATGTGGAGACCTTTAGGAAGGAACTTACAAAAAGGAGATATAAATTTAGCCATAACTTAAGTAACACGGAACGACAAGCCCTAAACGCTTTACGCCAGGACAAAAACTTAGTGATCAAACCCGCGGACAAAGGGGGCGCCTTAGTTATAATGGACAAGGCAAAATATGTAGCAGAAATTGAACGCCAATTGGGTGATACCCAAGTTTACCAAAAGCTATCACAGAACCCATTAGGCCAGATTTCCACTAGAATCTATCAAATATTAAAGGAATATACAGTACAGACCAAAAGTTTGGACACACCTTCTCATTCAAAGAGTTTTCTGTATTTTCATGTCTATGAAAATTGTAGATTCACACTGAAGGCATCAAAACTATGAATTAACACATGTGGAATTATATACTTAACAAAAAAGTGTGAAACAACTGAAAATATGTCTTATATTCTAGGTTCTTCAAAGTAGCCACCTTTTACTTTGCTTTGCACACTCTTGGCATTCTCTTGATGAGCTTCAAGAGGTAGTCACCTGAAATGGTTTTCACTTCACAGGTGTGCCCTGTTAGGTTTAATAAGTGGGATTTCTTGCCTTATAAATGGGGTTGGGACCATGAGTTGTCTTGGGCAGAAGTCAGGTGGATACACAGCTGATAGTCCTACTGAATAAACTGTTAGAATTTGTATTATGGCAAGAAAAAAGCAGCTAAGTAAAGAAAAACGAGTGGCCATCATTACTTTAAGAAATGAAAGTCAGTCAGTCTGAAAAATTAAGAAAACTTTAAAAGTAAGAAAACTTTAAAAGTATCCCCAAATGCAGTCGTGAAAACCATCAATCGCTACAAAGAAATTGGCTCACATGAGGACCGCCCCAGGAAAGGAAGACCAAGAGTCACCTCTGTTGCGGAGGATAAGTTCATCCGAGTCACCAGCCTCAGAAATGGCAGGTTAACAGCAGCTCAGATTAGAGACCAGGTCAATGCCACACAGAGTTCTAGCAGCAGACACATCTCTACAACAACTGTTAAGAGGAGACTGTGTGCAGCAGGCCTTCATGGTAAAATAGCTGCTAGGAACCACTGCTAAGGACAGGCAACAAGCAGAAGAGACTTGTTTGGGCTAAAGAACACAAGGAATGGACATTAGATCAGTGGAAATCTGTGCTTTGGTCTGATGAGTTCAAATTTGAGATCTTTAGTTTCAAACACCGTGTCTTTGTGCGACGCAGAAAAGGTGAACGGATGGACTCTACATGCCTAGTTCCCACTGTGAAGCATGGAGGAGGAGGTGTGATGGCGTGGGGGTGCTTTGCTGGTAACACTGTTGGGAATTTATTCAAAATTGAAGGCATACTGAACCAGCATGGCTACCACAGCATCTTGCAGCGGCATACTATTCCATCCGGTTTGCGTTTAGTTGGACCATCATTTATTTATCAACAGGACATTGACCCCAAACACACCTCCAGGCTGTGTAAGGGCTATTTGACCAAGAAGGAGAGTGATGGGGTGCTATGCCAGATGACCTGGCCTCCACAGTCACCAGACCTGAACCCAATCGAGATGGTTTGGGGTGAGATGGACTGCAGAGTGAAGGCAAAAGGGCCAACAAGTGCTAAGTATCTCTGGGAACTCCTTCAAGACTGTTAGAATACCATTTCAGGTGACTACCTCTTGAAGCTCATCAAGAGAATGCCAAGAGTGTACAAAGCAGTAATCAAAGAAAAAGGTGGCTACTTTGAAGAACCTAGAATATAAGACATATTTTCAGTTGTTTCACACTTTTTTGTTTAGTATAGTATATAATTCCACATGTATTAATTCATAGTTTTGATGCCTTCAGTGTGAATCTACAATTTTCATAGTCATGAAAATACAGAAAACTCTTTGAATGAGAAGGTGTGTCCAAACTTTTGGTCTTTACTGTAGGTCTAAGGGAGTCATAGATGACCAAATGGTCAACTTTCTCACCAACCAGAATCCAGTCACACCCGTATTCTATATATTACCAAATATACGCAAAAATCTGGAGAATCCACCCGGCCGTCTGATAGTTGCTTCGACCAATTCAGTCTCATCTTCATTATCTATCTTTTTCGAAAAAATGTTAACACCCTACATTAAAAGTACCAAGTCCTTCCTTTTAGACACCTCAGCTTTCTTATCAGTGATTAATAACTTACAGCCTCTATCACCAGATGCCATCCTTGTAACTTGGGATGTCGCAAGTTTGTATACCTCCATACAACACCACAAGGGCATTGCAGCAGTACGCCAACTGCTACAGACAACTGACATGCATACAGAAGTCATCAATTTTTGTTTAGAGTTACTCAAATTGGTTCTTCATAACAACTTCTTATTATTTCAGGATCAATTTTACATACAGAAGCAAGGCACAGCCATGGGGTTTAATGTAGCCCCCCCATATGCTAATTGCTATATGGACCATTTTGAAAATACTTACCTTTATAACAATCATCTTTTTGGCACTTACGTCATCACTTGGAAAAGGTACATTGATGACATCTTCTGTATCTGGCAGGGCACGTTAGAGTCACTAATGGAATTCCACAGCTTCCTTAACACAGTGTACCCTGAACTACAATTTACCATACATACATACATACAAATACCTATCAATTTCCTGTATACAGGAGTTACGAGAGATGCATCCAGTACATTGAGCACAGATCTATACAGAAAACCTACAGACCGGAATAACCTTTTACATTACACAAGCTTCCATCCACCTAGCACTAAAAAAGCCCTACCAGGTTCACAGTTTTATAGAGCACAAAGAATAGTTCAACATGAAGCTACACATACTTTGCGCCTAGCTGAAATGAAAAACAGGTTCCTCGAAAGGGGTATCTTTCCATATACTGAACCAAACCATTAAGACCCGACTGAAGCCCACACAGCAAATACAACGTATTCCATTTGTTCATACATACCACCCATGCGCACGTAAAGTTTTAAACATCATTAGAGGACCTTGGCACATCTTGCATAGGGCATACCCACAAATACCTGAATTTGATCAACCTATCTTAGCATGCAACCATTGTCCCAAAAACCTGCGGGACTTTTTAGTACGGGCAGATGAAGGATTACCACGACAAACGTTTTTACACACCCAAAAATTAGGTACATTTCCCTGCCTACACTGTATGCAGTGCTCCCATGTCCTCAAAGGTTCGGAACTGTTTCATCTGCAAACTGGTAAATCAATCCCAATACGTGAGTTCTTTACGTGTGACTCAGAATATGTTGTATATATCCTAAAATGTCCGTGTGGTCTTATATACATATGTGGGAGATACTACCCAGAAAATTCGAGAGAGAATTTGCCAGCATAAATCTACAATAAGAAGAAAAAATCTCATGTTACTCATGTCTCCCAGCTCAAATTTCAAGTAATGGAGCACGTCACTTCCCCAACAAGAGGTGGTAATAGAGCAAGGCAATTGAAAATCAGGGAAGCATATTGGATCCACAGATTACAGAGCCTCTCCCCTAGAGGTTTGAATAGGGAATACGAAATTCAAAGTTTTCTCTAACTTGTGTTTATTATGAACCATTAACCACATCGGACCCTCCTACTGCCGCAGAATGGTACCCTTTGTCCGTTTTTCCATTTTTCACGTCTTCAGTTTTAGTTACAGTTTGTCTTTAGGGACTCCACTTCTCTCTTATTTCTTCCTTTTTTCAATTTAGCCATTGGCGTCCTTATTGCATTGATCTACTATTTTCTCCTATTCCTTTTTTTGTCTTTATTTCATCTTATTTTCTATTTTCTTATTTTTTTTTTTCATTTTCTTCTTTCTTTTTTTCTTTTTTTGTATTTTTATTTATCTTTTTATTATTATTTTGGATTTTTCTCATTATTTCTTTTTTTTTAATGTTAAATTTATTATTTATTTTTTTTATTATAATTATTTTTATTATTATTATTTTATTTCGATTTTTAATTTTATTTTATTATCATTTTTTTCTCTTTTTCTCTTTCACTATTACTCCTTTTCTCTCTATATGCTTTAGCTCCTTCTTTGTACATACATTCTCTTTTCTTCATTCCTACTATTACTTCTCCTTCCTCTCTAGCTTTCTTTTAAGCTTTCTACATATACACACACATATTTTCTCTTTCCATTTAATAGCTCCGCCTCCTCTGCCTAATGGAACGCAAATGCGTTCCACAGCGCCAGCCCATGGAACGCACGGCACTTCCGGTTGAATTCCACCAAGCAGAACGCAGAGCCCAATATTATCTGGACGTCCTCCTGCATCCTGCCCGAGTAAGGGCTTCTCATTAACAGTTTCTCCCTCCCATCTAATCGATAGGGGAGTCCCCCTCAGTATATTATAACTAGAGATGAGCGATCACTAAAATGCTCGGGTGCTCGTTATTGGAGTCAAATTCTTCCTGATGCTCGAGTGCTCGTTTCGAATAATGAACCCTATTGAAGTCAATGGGAGACTCGAGCATTTTTTGCAGGGGACCAAGGCTCTGCCTAGGGAAGGCTGGGTGAAAACCTGGAAACCTCAGAAAATGATGGAAACACCACGGAAATGGACAGGAAACAGCAGGGGCAGCATGCATGGATGACTCTGAGGCTGCCTAATCCCACCATTACCCCAAATTCTCGGGCAACAGCCTGGTGGTGACCCTCAAGGCAATTGTGCTCACCCAGACCATAAAAATTTATTGTGGCCCTGTATGTCTGTGACTACAGAGTGACCGAGTTACACTGCAGGAGCAGGCGAAGCACATAAAAATTTATCGTGGCCCCGTATGGCTGTGACTACAGAGTGACCGAGTTACAGTGCAGGAGCAGGCGAAGCACATAAAAATTTTGCGTGACCCTGTATGGCTGTGACTACAGAGTGACCGAGTTACAGTGCAGGAGCAGGCAAAGCACATAAAAATTTATCGAGGCCCTGTATGGCTGTGACTACAGAGTGACCGAGTTACAGTGCAGGAGCAGGCAAAGCACATAAAAATTTAGCGTGACCCTGTATGGCTGTGATTACAGAGTGACCGAGTTACAGTGCAGGAGCAGGCGAAGCACATAAAAATTTTGCGTGACCCTGTATGGCTGTGACTACAGAGTGACCGAGTTACAGTGCAGGAGCAGGCGAAGCACATAAAAATTTATCGTGACCCTGTATGGCTGTGACTACAGAGTGACTGAGTTACAGTGCAGGAGCAGGCGAAGCAAATAAAAATTTATCGAGGCCCTGTACGGCTGTGACTACAGAGTGACCGAGTTACAGTGCAGGAGCAGGCGAAGCACATAAAAATTTAGCGTGACCTTGTATGGCTGTGACTACAGAGTGACCGAGTTACAGTGCAGGAGCAGGCGAAGCACATAAATATTTATCGAGGCCCTGTATGGCTATGACTACAGAGTGAACAAGTTACAGTGCGGGAGCAGGCGAAGCACATAAACATTTATCGAAGCTCTGTATGGCTGTGACTACAGAGTGACCGAGTTACAATGCAGGAGCAGGCGAAGCACATAAAAATTTAGCGTGGCCCTGTATGGCTGTGACTACAGAGTGACCGAGTTACAGTGCAGGAGCAGGCAAAGAACATAAAAATTTATCGAGGCCCTGTATGGCTGTGACTACAGAGTGACCGAGTTACAGTGCAGGAGCAGGCGAAGCACATAAAAATTTATCGTAGCCCTGTATGGCTGTGACTACAGAGTGACCGAGTCACAGTGCAGGAGCTGGTGAAGCACATAAAAATTTATTGTGGCCCTGTATGGCTGTGACTACAGAGTGACCGAGTTACAGTGCAGGAGCAGGCAAAGAACGTAAAAATTTATCGAGGCCCTGTACGGCTGTGACTACAGAGTGACCGAGTTACAGTGCAAGAGCAGGCGAAGCACATAAAAATTTAGCGTGACCCTATATGGCTGTGACTACAGAGTGACCGAGTTACAGTGCAGGAGCAGGCGAAGCACATAAAAATTTATCGTGGACTTGTATGGCTTTGACTACAGTGTGAACGAGCTACAGTGCAGGAGCAGGCGAAGCACATAAAAATTTATTGTGGCCCTGTATGGCTGTGACTACAAAGTGAACGAGTTACAGTGCAGGAGCAGGTGAAGCACATAAAAATGTACAGTGGCCCTGTATGGCTGTGACTACAGAGTGACCGAGTTACAGTGCGAGAGCAGGCGAAGCACATAAAAATTTATCGAGGCCCTGTATGGCGACGGTGACAACAGAGTGATCGCGTTAGACTGAGGTAGCAGGTGAACCACCCAAAAATTTAGCATGACACAGCATGGCGGTGACACCACCAATGCCTTTGTCCGACTGAGATTGCAGTCAAATGGCTGTAGGTGAGCCTCCCAAAAATATTTTTTTGGATTGTCTGAAGTCGACCCTCCGAAAAAAAATTTTTTTTGTGTCTGTGGTTGACACTCCTGAAAAATTGTTTTAGAGTGTCTGTAGTTGACGCTCCTGAAAAATGGTTTTAGAGTGTCTGTAGCTGATGCTCCGGAAAAACAGGCAAAGCAGCGGGATGGTGAGGCTGATAATGGCGGCATCGCCGCTGACCATCTGTGTTGACTCCTCAAAGTTGCTCAACACCTGAGAGATATCAGACATCCACGTCCACTCCTCATTGTAGACTTGAGGAATCTGACTGACCTGACTACCAGTTTTGGTGGAAGTTGACATCTGGCAGTCTACAATCGCTCTGCGCTGCTGGTAAACTCTGGATAACATGTTTAATGTTGAATTCCATCTCGTGGGCAAATCGCACAACAGTCGGTGAGCTGGAAGTTGTAGGCAGCGCTGCGTTGCCCTGAGAGTGGCAGCATCTGTGGTTGACTTGCGGAAATGCGCACAGATGCGGCACACCTTGGTGAGCAAATCTGACAAATTGGGGTATGTCTTGAGGAGCCGCTGAACTATGAGATTGAACATGTGGGCCAGGCATGGCACATGTGTCAGTCTGCCGAGTTGCAAAGCCGCCACCAGGTTACACCCGTTGTCATACACAACCATGCCTGGCTTGAGGTTCAGCGGTGCCAGCCACAGATCAGTCTGCCCCATGATGCCCTGTAACAGCTCTAGGGCGGTGTGCCTTTTGTCACCTAAGCTCAGCAGTTTGAGCACCGCCTGCTGGCACTTACCTGCGGCACTATTGCTGCGCCTAGAGCTAACGACTGAAGGCGCCGTGCCCACGGATGGTAATTCGGAGGAGGAGGAGGAGGGGTTGGAGGAAGAGGCATAGTACGTCTGAGAAACCCTGACTGAGGTAGGCCCCGCAATCCTCGGTGTGGGCAGTACATGAGCGGCCCCAGGGTCAGACTCGGTCCCAGCCTCCACCAAGTTTACCCAATGTGCCATCAGGGAGATATAGTGTCCCTGCCCGGCAGCACTTGTCCACGTGTCCGTGGTTAGGTGGACCTTATCACTAACCGCGTTGGTCAGGGCACGGATGATGTTCTTTGACACGTGCTGGTGTAGGGCTGGGACGTCACATCGGGAAAAATAGTGGCGGCTGGGGTCCAAGTACCGAGGGACAGCCACCGCCATCAGGTTGCAGAAAGCCTCAGTCTCTACCAGTCTATAGGGCAGCATCTCCAGGCTCAACAATTTGGAGATGTGGACATTTAGGGCTTGTGCATGTGGTTGGCTGGAATTGTATTTGCGCTTGCGCTAAAATGTCTGCTGCAAGGACAGCTGAACGCTGCGCTGGGACACATTGGTGGAGGTTGTGGAGGATTGTAGAGGTGAAGGGGTGGTTGTAGGGCGGGAGGCGCTCGTGCCAGGGTCCTGGGCGGGGGGTTGACTCGCCGAGCCAGCATGTGACACAGGGGAAGGGGCAGTGGTGTGACCCGCAGGAGGTGAACGGCCTTGGTTCCACTGAGTCGGGTTTTTAGCACTCATATGCCTGCGCATGCTGGTAGTGGTTAGGCTGGTAGTGGTGGCTCCCCTGCTGATCCTGGTGTGGCACAGGTTGCACACCACAGTCCGTTGGTCATCCTCACTTTCTTTAAAAAACCTCCAGACTTGCGAACATCTAGGCCTCGGCACGGGAGCTTGACTCCGTGAAACAGTTGCTGATCTACCTGCTCTGCCCCTGCTTCTCCCTCTGGCCACCCCACTGCCTCTTCCAACCTGTTCTGGTGCTGTACTTGCCTCCTCCTAAGAAGTCTTGAGTTGGATTACCAACCCAGCTCGGGTCAGTCACCTCATCATCCACCAGCTCTTCCTCCGATTCATCACTCTGCTCCCCCCTCGGACTTACTGCCCTGATAACAACGTCACTGTCTGACAACTGTGTCTCATCATCATCATCCGACACCTCTTCACGCACTACTTGCACTCTCATCACCCACAGACTGCGAAAGTTCTAAATTTTGGGCATCAGGACAGAGCAACTGCTCAGGTTGCTCTTGAGCAGTGGTTTGTGTCTCTGGGTAGGGTCCTGAAAAGAGTTCCTGTGAGTATGCCGGATCTGAATCCATATTTTCTGGGGGGGGGCAGGTTGGGGGGAAGGAGGTTGAGCTGAAGGAGCCAGAGGTCTACTCCCTTGGCTAGCGTGGGTGGACTGCGTGGAAGACTGGGTGGTGGATAAATTACTGGACGCATTGTCCGCTATCCACGTCATCACCTGTTCGCACTGTTGTGGTTTCAATAGTGGTGTACCACGTGACCCAGTAAGTTGCGAGATGAAGCTAGGGAGCGAAACTCTACTGCTTTCCACTGCTCCCTCATCAGCATGTACAGTGTCACCCTGCCCAGGACCACGGCCTCTGCCCCCAATACTACTTGAACACCCACGCCCTCGTCATCGACCCTTAGCCCTTGGGTTCAACATTTTGTATATTCACCAAACTGTCGAATTAATATCTGAGGCCAAAACCGTATACACTAGACAGTAGAATTATTATCTGAGGCAAAAAAATGTAGTCTTTAGACTCCAGCTATTGCACCGCAAACCACTCAATTTTGCACTGCACTGTAGGATATATAACTGAGAGAAAAATTGTATTCTCTAGACTGCGGCTAGTGTACCGCACACCTCACAATTGTTCACTGGACTGTAGTTTATATAACTGAGAAAAAAAAACGTATTCTCTAGACTGCGGCTAGTGTATCGCACACCTCACAATTGTTCACTGGACTGTAGTTTATATAACTGAGTGAAAAAATGTATTCTCTAGACTGTGGCTAGTGTATCGCACACCTCACAATTGTTCACTGGACTGTAGTTTATATAACTGAGTGAAAAAACTTATTCTGTAGACTGTGGCTAGTGTATCGCACACCCCACAATTGTTCACTGGACTGTAGTTTATATAACTGAGAATAAAAACGTATTCTCTAGACTGCGGCTAGTGTATCGCACACCTCACAATTGTTCACTGGACTGTAGTTTATATAACTGAGAATAAAAACGTATTCTCTAGACTGCGGCTAGTGTACCGCACAACTCACAATTGTTCACTGGACTGTACTTTATATAACTGAGAATAAAAACGTATTCTCTGGACTGCGGCTAGTGTATTGCACACCTCACAATTGTTCACTGGACTGTAGTTTATATAACTGAGAATAAAAACGTATTCTCTAGACTGCAGCTAGTGTATTGCACACCTCACAATTGTTCACTGGACTGTAGTTTATATAACTGAGAAAAAAAACGTATTCTCTAGACTGCGGCTAGTGTATCGCACACCTCACAAATGTTCACTGGACTGTAGTTTATATAACTGAGAATAAAAAACGTATTCTCTAGACTGCGGCTAGTGTACCGCACACCTCACAATTGTTCACTGGACTGTAGTTTATATAACTAAGAGTAAAAAAGTATTCTCTAGACTGCGGCTAGTGTATCGCACACCTTACAATTGTTCACTGGACTGTAGTTTATATAACTGAGTGAAAAAACGTATTCTCTAGACTGCGGCTAGTGTATCGCACACCTCACAATTGTTCACTGGACTGTAGTTTATATAACTGAGAATAAAAACGTATTCTCTAGACTGCGGCTAGTGTACCGCACAACTCACAATTGTTCACTGGACTGTACTTTATATAACTGAGAATAAAAACGTATTCTCTGGACTGCGGCTAGTGTATTGCACACCTCACAATTGTTCACTGGACTGTAGTTTATATAACTGAGAATAAAAACGTATTCTCTAGACTGCAGCTAGTGTATTGCACACCTCACAATTGTTCACTGGACTGTAGTTTATATAACTGAGAAAAAAAACGTATTCTCTAGACTGCGGCTAGTGTATCGCACACCTCACAAATGTTCACTGGACTGTAGTTTATATAACTGAGAATAAAAACGTATTCTCTAGACTGCGGCTAGTGTACCGCACACCTCACAATTGTTCACTGGACTGTAGTTTATATAACTAAGAGTAAAAAAGTATTCTCTAGACTGCGGCTAGTGTATCGCACACCTTACAATTGTTCACTGGACTGTAGTTTATATAACTGAGTGAAAAAACGTATTCTCTAGACTGCGGCTAGTGTATCGCACACCTCACAATTGTTCACTGGACTGTAGTTTATATAACTGAGAATAAAAATGTATTCTCTAGACTGTGGCTAGTGTATTGTACACCTCACAATTGTTCACTGGACTGTAGTTTACATAACTGAGAGTAAAAAAGTATTCTCTAGACTGCGGCTAGTGTATCGCACACCTTACAATTGTTCACTGGACTGTAGTTTATATAACTGAGTGAAAAACGTATTCTCTAGACTGCGGCTAGTGTATCTCACACCTCACAATTGTTCACTGGACTGAACAATTCACTGGACTGGACTGAACGTTTTTATTCTCAGTTCACTAACTGAGAATAAAAACGTATTCTCTAGACTGCAGCTAGTGTATTGCACACCTCACAATTGTTCACTGGACTGTAGTTTATATAACTGAGAAAAAAAACGTATTCTCTAGACTGCGGCTAGTGTATCGCACACCTCACAAATGTTCACTGGACTGTAGTTTATATAACTGAGAATAAAAACGTATTCTCTAGACTGCGGCTAGTGTACCGCACACCTCACAATTGTTCACTGGACTGTAGTTTATATAACTAAGAGTAAAAAAGTATTCTCTAGACTGCGGCTAGTGTATCGCACACCTTACAATTGTTCACTGGACTGTAGTTTATATAACTGAGTGAAAAAACGTATTCTCTAGACTGCGGCTAGTGTATCGCACACCTCACAATTGTTCACTGGACTCTAGACTGTGGCTAGTGTATCACACACCTCACAATTGTTCACTGGACTGTAATATATATATATAACTGAGAATAAAAACGTATTCTCTAGACTGCGGCTAGTGTACCGCACACCTCACAATTGTTCATTGGACTGTAGTTTATATAATTGAGTGACAAAAATTATTCTCTAGACTGTGGCTAGTGTATCTCACACCTAACAATTGTTCACTGGACTGTAGTTTATATAACTGAGAATAAAAACATATTCTCTACACTGTGGCTAGTGTATCGCACACCTCACAATTGTTCACTGAACTGTAATATATATAATTGAGAATAAAAACGTATTTTCTAGACTGCAGCTAGTGTACCGCACACCTCACAATTGTTCACTGGACTGTAGTTTATATAACTGAGAATAAAAACGTATTCTCCAGACTGTGGCTAGTGTACCGCACAACTCACAGTTGTTCACTGGACTGTAGTTTATATAACTGAGAATAAAAATGTATTCTCTAGACTGCGGCTAGTGTATTGCACACCTCACAATTGTTCACTGGACTGTAGTTTATATAACTGAAAATAAAAATGTATTCTCTAGACTGTGGCTAGTGTATCGCACACCTCACAATTGTTCACTGGACTGTAATATATATAACTGAGAATAAAAACGTATTCTCTAGACTGCGGCTAGTGTACCGCACACCTCACAATTGTTCATTGGACTGTAGTTTATATAATTGAGTGACAAAAATTATTCTCTAGACTGTGGCTAGTGTATCTCACACCTAACAATTGTTCACTGGACTGTAGTTTATATAACTCAGAACAAAAACGTATTCTCTAGACTGCGGCTAGTGTATCTCACACCTCACGATTGTTCACTGGACTGTAGTTTATACAACTGATTGAAAAAACGTATTCCCTAGACTGCACTACAGATCCCAGCAAGCCAAGGTACAGCAGCAGCAAAAATGAGTACTGAGAGGACTTTGGGCGATTTCATTGGGGTCTGTGTGGACCATGTGCTGTCCCCTTTCTGCCACCAGTCGCTGTGCAGAGTGTGCAGCCAAGATGGCGGTAGCTGCACTACAAGTCCCAGCCAGCAGCCCGGAGGAGACCAAAAAAAAAGGTGCTTGTAGCCCTTCGAAGGTCTGTTGGGTTCTTTGTGGGTGATTCCTGCCTAACCAACATCTAAATTCAGGCCCTAACACTCTCCCTGACAGACAGCAGCTCTATCCCTAATCTTATGCAGATGGCGTATGACGCGAGCATTGCGGGTCCAGATTCTTATATTCCCAGGTCATCTGATCTGGCCAGCCAATCCCTGCTATCGACTTGTAGGGGCCCCACGTGATGCTAGGAGGTACCAAAGACTCTCCTGCATGTTGATTGGCTGAAAAAAGGCGGCTAACATGCAGGAAGAGGAAGTTGCCATTTCCTCGAGGATCGCGATATGCTCTTCCGAGTAGCGAGCATATGCGAATACACTAATGCTCGAACGAGCACCAAGCTCGGCCCAGCATGTTCGCTCATCTCTAATTATAACACATTTTAAAGCGCACATCATACAATGGCTCTAGGTGCGCTCCACATGTCCCCTACTTCCGGGTATGTGGAACGCATTTATCTATCCACACCCCTATATTAAGTTGCACACCGGACTTCCTCCTCAGACACCATTTCCTAATACACGTGTTTTCACATTGCCATCCTACAAGCGTGTGCCATACCCACTACTTCATTCTTTCCTCTTCTTCTCCATACCTGCGGCATAGGTAAGTAAATATGGTTACATTTTGCTGTCATTTAGAGTGTATCTCCAATATTATATGACTTTGTGCCATTACTGTTCTGCTCCTTATATAGCTTTCCAGTTCTCCAGTTTATGCGTTATATCCCCACCCCCCGGTCCTGTTTACTTAACCACCGCACAATGAGCGGATTTGCCTAAGAAACTCATCCTGGGTCGTATTAACTTGTGGTTCCATTTATATGTCTACTTATACCTTTTGGTATTTATTATCGGTTATTTTGCTATTATTGTTCATTATGACTTTTTTGCCAAAAAAAATGTTTGTCTATATATTCTTGTTAATAATGATGTACCTGTAATACTGTAGGGTCATTGTTATTTTTCTTATTTTTCTAATTTTTCGTTTTTGTATTTCTCACACTTCTTGAGCAACTCAACATTCCAAGCTGTGGTTGTATTTACTACCTTTCTATCATAGCCAGTGTTACATTTTTCAGCAATTTGTATTACAGTAAAAACCAGACCAGAGAAGCTAGCCTTTACTCCCCACATGAACTAATAACCCATTCTCAGGTTCACAGGTTGCCTTGTGTGTGTGTGTGTGTGTATGTTTTATATATATATATATATATATATATATATATATATATAGTAGCGCTGCGGGGTGTAGTATATGGTTAGGGACACTCACTGAGGCACTGGTGGCATAAAGTTCACGTCACTTTATTATGGTCCAGTTTCACATGGTTAAATCAAAACATGCTTTCTTTAGCATAACCAAGGTTTTCCAGCATTTCAATAAATCACAAAACAAAAACCTTCCCGTCTGGGACTGACTAACAATATAAAAAATGTGCCTCACCTAGGCTACAGCAGTTAGTCTGACATTCCCACGGCATGTAGGTTAGTCACTGGTCCTCAGTAGTCCTAGCACCATGTGCTCTCCTTGAAGATCTACCCTAAGTGAGCTACAGAACCCTTTAAATAGCGACCTAACAGGTGTTTTAGGGCAAATACCAACAAGCTGGACTGGAAGGGAGGGAATGGTTGATCCCACCATTAACCTTAACGACCATCCAGCATAATCCAGGCCCCAGGAATTTTTTTTTATGTAAAAAACCCTGCCTAAACAACTAGGTTTGTTCAGGCCACAGCACTTCCTGGATTACACTTACTTCACCCAGGTGAGAAATCTGGGTGAAATATACATTCCTTTCACCAGTATTCCACCTGCATGACCACAATATATATATTTGCACTATTCAAATATATATTTGCACTATTCATATGAAAAAGGAGTATCACGTATCACACACCAACTTCTGTAAAAAAAAAAAAAATCTTACTATAGTATTTACTGTACTTAAGTATTCATAATATTCATTAAAAAAAAAAATCTTACTATACTATTTACTGTTCTTAAGTATTCATAATATTCATTAAATCATTTGAATCATACCCTGTATGTTGGCTTACCCTCTTGGAGTAGAAGTATAACTAGTGTTGAGTGAATTGAAGTCAAACGATTTGAAATCAGGGACAATTTGATTTGCCGCAAAGCCGAATTTACTCACACTTTGTGGTAACAGATCAATTTCCCCTGAAATGGCGGTAAAAAAAAAATAAAAAATTACCTCATCCATTTCCGCATACCATGCCAGCCAGCCTGATGATGTCATGACGTCCGCATGCGATCTTAAATCAAGATGGCCGCGACGGCCTCTATGTGGTCAAATGAATTAGGTGAGTATTTTTTTTTTTACCCTGATTAACCCGTAAAAGGCCAAAATAGTAGCCTCAGATGCCGCAATCAGCCATGGACCCTTGAGCTGCATGGCGGCTTAGTGGTTAAAAACTAAGGGGAAAAGATCAATCAGATCTTATGGTTTCCCCTCAAATGGTACGTTAACATGTGGCAGGTTTGTTGCAGACATTTCTACTATGTTTCATTCATAAGAAAGGGCTTTGCAGAACTTCATGCACGTGTTGTAGAAGCAACCCCATTCAGTTAATATAACACAGATTTTTCAGTTGGAGAAATTTCTACATCATATCTTCTCTGTGGGAACTTACCTTTACACCTGCAGTGAAGATATGAAGAAAGTATTGACATGTTTCAAATTTAAAGTCTGCACTGCCTATCAAAGTCCACTCAGAATTTTTTTTCCCCACAACATATGGACAACATTTGCTAAAATATCATCCGTTTTGCTGATACTGGATTTGCAGGTGGAAAATGTTCAGCCTTTCTGCTTTGTGTGAACATACCACTAGGGAGAAAAGTTTTGATTGCATGTAAGTGAGCTAGAGTTACTAACATGAATTTGAACACAAAGAGTGGACATTTTCCAAAGTCTGTGTCTGCTTATGTGCTTGGGCTGTTATGAACGAATTTTCCCGAATACATTATTACCTATGTAGCCAATGTGTGTAACTGTGGTCTGATGTGTTCTACTACATTTAACAAGCTATGTGTGATCTATATGAGATAAATAAAGCTACCACTTTTCCTGATTATTTTATCAAATTGTAAGCTAAATACCTACATTTCAAATGAACAATTTCAAATTAGGCTGTTAGTTAGCAATGCAGTAAGATGCCCAATATTGGCAAGTTAAAACAAAAAAAGCCTGCCTTTTCCATCCATATGGGTATGTGTCCATCTGCTGTGAGCTGAGTTTTATTTGTTTGTCTGTAGGAGCAGCCAAACAGCAGCCAGTCATCCCAAACATATGGGGTCTGATTCACACATCTAGTGAACAAGTCTACCATAGTAATATGAAATGAATGCCAGCAAACTCAAATTAAATGTAGAATAAAGTGGAAAATCATATGAAAATACAGGGACATTGACTTCCTATATAACATAAATTTGGAGTAAATTGGTAAATTCATGGACAAGTTTTGGCCATTTTCCTCCTGTACTTCCTGCAATTCATCAGGACCAAATACATAAGAGTATTGGTCAATGTCTCTCAATGACGGCACAGGCTTTGTTAGAGACAACAATAAATTGGTACTAGAGCAGAAACAATGGGTAGGTAAAGGTAGGCACCCACGTAGGGAACCACCTTGCTACCCATAAAGGAGGGAGCAAATTGAGATTTTAAAAAAGTGTAACTTGTGAGCTGGTTTTAATCACCTCTTCCTGGTCTTCTACTCCGGGTGTTGATGGGGGCAGAGTTTACAGTTTGTATTATGTGTAAGAGTACACTAGAAACATAGAAGATTGACGGCAGAGAAAGACCACCTGGTCCATCTAGTCTGCCCTTTTATTTTTCCTTTATTTTTCCTTTATTGTTATCTTAGGATAGATGCATGTTTATCCCAGGCATGCTTAAATTCAGTTACTGTGGATTTATCAACCACCTCTGCTGGAAGTTTGTTCCAAGCTTCTACTACTCTTTCATTATGACCTGACAATCTGCATAATCAGGTCCTAGTACAGTGCGGGCGCTAAGACAGCAGGAAGCAGTGAGAGCATAGTACTGGCAGCACCCAGAGCATAGGAGGTGAGTATTTTTTTTTACATTTTCGCTAGTCTAAACTCTGTTTATGTTAGCCCTATGTCAACTTTACTGCAACGCCTGACCATACATAATGGTCTTGCTGATGCTTTTTAGTACTATCCCCCTCTCTTGTGATATAAAGATGGTGGTACTTATAAATAGTGACAGGGCAGAGTAAATTTGGGTACTGATCTGGACTCTTAAAATTTGGGGCTTGTTTTGGGGTATAAAATTGGTGATTAATTTAGGGTCGTAATGAATTTGGCATGTGTACAGAATTGAGGACTGATCTAGGGTCTGAATTAATTTCAGGGCAGATTTGTCATCTATATGTGAAGCTGGGTGCTTATCTGAGGTCTGTATGAACTTGTGGGCTGATCAGGGGTCTATATCCTTTTTTGGGTCTGATGTGGAGCTTTGTATTAATTTTGGGGTCTGCTTGAAAGGTCTGTATTCATGTTAGGGTCTAGGGGGTCTGTATTAATTGTGTGGTCTAGTTTGGGAGTCTGTATTAATTTTGATTTCTTCTGGAGGGCTTTATTAATGTTGGGGTCCTTTCCAGGAGTCTTAATTTTGGGGTCTTATTTGAGGTAGTCTATTCATGTATACCCCTCTGCTCTCCCTCTACTGCTTCGTGTGTTCTCGCTGGTCTCTGTAATTCCAGATCTCTCTCCACCTAGACATGTAACCGCTGCGATCAGTGATTGGGAAGCGAGCAGCAGGGATCTATTTTTATTATTTAAGACTTTCTAAGCCGTTAAAATGAAAACTATATAGCTGAACAACCCTGTTAATTTTAAGTTCTGACCTGGGGTTTGAATCTATTTTGGGGTCTTGTCTGGCATTTGAATCTATTTTATGGTCTGGTCTGGGGTTTGATGCTTTAAGGGGGTGTCCCGTGAAAAATATTCTACAGTTTTCAAACCAGCACCTGGATCTGAATACTTTTGTAACTGCATGTAATTAAACATTTAGTATAGCCACTGAGTTATTATATAAAATGTGTCTCTATAGCTCCACTTGCTGTTTATTGTTTTCTAATTTCTTTGTCCTACTTAGAAAGAAGGCAGGACATGCTCACTTTTGCCCTTCAACTGCCTCCTGAGCTGTGACACACTCCCTGAGAAAAGACATTCCTCTTGAACTGCCAGCTTGACATAAATCTAGCAGACCAATTGGAACAATGATTGGGAAAATGTCTGGATCCACGTTAGGTACAGGTATGGTTCTAGATTTCTTAGAAAAAGCTTGTCATGTACCGTACTATATGTCTGATTTTCATTTTTTACATTAATTATGGTATAATCCCTTTAAAGTTTGTGTGCCCATTATTTTGTAGTTCTGTATCTGCATCCTTGTGCAGTTAAATTTTGGCAGTACAGTATCTGGCGTCAATGGCAGGACTGTTGGTACAGTAATGTGAGCACATGGACAGTAGCAAGCATTGCTGGAAGCTACCAGATAACAGTGTTTAAGGGGACAGCTGGATAGAGTTTTTTTTGCTATAGAGAATGGGTATGTATGGATTGCCAAAACAACGAGTCAGAGGTTTAACCTGAATCTCCTGGTCCATAATGCAAAATCTGTATTAGTCCCTCAGTTACCATGTACCATTTATTAATACAGGTATCTTTTTATATAGCAGAGAGGGCTGAACACCGCTGACCAAAGTTGTCTGCACATTAAACTCTGCAGTCTTCAGAAGAAATCATCATGATGGTCTGGACGAAATAGAGAAGAAAAGGAAAGTGAACAACTTAAATACATGGAGACATCAGCTGTGAGTCACTATATTTACATTTGTTCTGCTTGTGACTGCTTTCTTTAAAATGTGCTTATGCAACGACCGGGGTGCCGCGGTTGCTACGGGGGCGACCCTTTCCCCCTCCAGGGCCCTCTAAGGTGTTTCCCTTTATGTCCCAGTGGTAGGAGTGCCAAGGGGATTTAGGCCACTCACGTCTTTAGTGGTGTTGCCACGGTGTTCCTACCTCGTGAGACGAACAGGCCCCAGGCGGTGGCTCCGGCTGCAATAAATTTACTAGGAGTAGTAATTGAGGGTCGTCCGGTGGGAATGATGCGCAGACTTGTATGAATGGTCCAACGTAGTTTTATTAACTTATCTTGGTAGGCAGATAACTATTTTCATTCCTCAACTTGGTGTCCAGCAAGTGCAGCTATTACTTATACTTGGCAGATGCTTGGAAATTCAGGTTTCAGGCTTCCTGTTCTAAGCTGAGGCTACCTCTTAAGTCTGGCTTCCCTTGAGAGTATTGTAGTGCCTTATTGCAGGCTATATTACTTTAGGGTACAGCAGAGCTGAAGGTGCTCCACTGTCCTTCACATGTCCTCCCTGATCAGGGTACAGGGGACAACTCCATGACTAAAACTTGTCTTAACTGTCTTTTCCTCTCACTCTGCAGGAAGTTGGAAGTGCTTAACTTCTCTCCAGCAGAGGGGGTCAGAATGGACTAAGGACTGTACCATTCTGGTAAAACTACATCTGAATCTGCCATAGTATTTACTGACACCTGCGGGTACACCAGGTAAATTACATGAAAAACAGTTGCATAACATTGAATACAATACATATTAATGCTGGTGAGGATATTAATGCACAGAATTACATTTCCAAAGTAGCACACAGATAGAAGCTGGTTATGCAGAGTTGTAACACTACTCTGGGGTGTTACATTCCCCCTTACTTAAAGTCAAGCCGTCCTCGGCTTGTGCTTAAGAGGTGCTCGTAGGGTACCCAAGGGAAATTAAAGTGCTGCATTACGTATCTGTAAGACTGACATAAAGCTACCAATAGGTTCCTGCCCTTGTGAGTAGGGTGTCCAATCACAGTTTCCCTCTCGGTATAACCAGTGAACCAAAAAGTCTGCACCAAGCAATCATTCCTGGCTTTCTTTTAAATATTCTGGCCACGAATACCAAAGGAAGCATGGGGGTGTCTTTACTCTGTAATCCCACCATTTTGCAATGAAAGCCCACAAATAGAAGGGTGGCTTCATACTGTAATCCCTTCAAAGCACCAAGGCCTTATAATGCTTTACGCTTTGTCACCTTGATGACTGCACAGGTAGCTAAACTTATTTCCCTAAGACAGGTGCACCTTGTCTTAGGACATTTTGAACTAGGAGGAGGAAACGGTCCACCTTCCATAGTTCCATGAGGGCTACTCCCTCTTAACTCATGTTTTTAGCAGCTGGGTTACCCTTTACGTTGTTAGATCTGCTTGTGACTCTACCACTTGGTCCTCCCTGTGTAGCGACAGCACATGAACCAAAGCACAGAACATACTGGCTCCTTTCCAATTCTGTGGAAAGAAAAAGGTTAAGGACATATGCAAATATCATAAAACGCCTACTCTTTCTAAACTACCACAAGGTAAAGTGGGACCAGAAATACTTTTGAGTCCTCAGAGGCAGTCCATATGAGCAATAAAGCAAGATGCTAACTATCTGGCTAACAATATAAAATTCCAAGTCCATTCAAAAAGTGCATATAAGGTCACATTGTTGTATTCAAAAAGAGTCCATAAAATGGGCGAAACAATTATGAACGTTGCTGAAATATCAAACATTAGTGCAAAAATGTAACAGTAGAAATCACAAAGAGCTCAGGTATACTTTTGAGTCTATTCTTTGGGTCCTGGCTTGTAACATTGCAAAACTGGAACTTATAACACAAAAAGTTATTTATAATCCACATAGGGCAGAAGAACAGGTAGTTGTAATCCGCATGGGGTAGGTAATTCCCATAGTGGGTGATTTTCCTCACAGAACGAGGTCTCCACTGGAGTAGCTGGGTGTCTCCGGCTCGGCCGCTGCTGCAGCTGAAAGTCCCTATAACGAACAGGCAGCTGACCTCTAGTGTTCCGTTGGGATCTCCGCAGAGGCAGTTCAGAGTCTCCGGGGACGGAGGTAGAGTCCGGAACTTGTGAGGAAGGATCAGTAACCAGCCTTGGCTCTGTAGGTGCAGTGGTCTCCGGAACTGGCATTAGGATACGGATTTGAGGTTGAAGAAACCACTGAAGGGGGTCAAGCATGGAAGACCATTCTGTTTCCGGTTCGGTTTCTAGAGATAAAGGTAGTTCAGGTGACTCATCCACTTCTGGTTGCTCCTGAACAGGTTCCTGGAGGCATTTCTTGAGTCTGTTGCGATGTACTCGCTGAATACCTTTACCCTCTCTCTGGATTTCATAGACTTCCGATGAGGGAACAGCAACTACTGTATATGGCTGGCGTTCCCAGCGACTATCCAGCTTGCTTACTGGGTGATTGTTTTTGAGCCAGACCTGGTCTCCTGGTTGTAAAGGTTCAGCATGAGCATGTAGATCAAAATCCTGTTTATGTTTCTGCTGAGCCTTCTCTATTTTAGATTCCACAATTTCTCTGGCATCTTCTAGACGTCTCTGATGCTCTTTTACCCACTCAGATTGAGGAAGGAGTGGTTCAGAGTCCGGCATGGGGACATCGAGGGCGTGGTCGGCAGGTAAATGACCCTGTCTTCCAAACATGAGATAGTATGGCGTGTACCCGGTGGAGCAATGAATTGTGTTATTGTACAGGTACACTAGTTCAGGTAGAAGTAATGGCCACTCTGCCCTCTTGTGAGGTGGCACAGCCTTGAGCATATTGATTAATGTCTGGTTCATCTTTTTGCACAGACCATATCCTTGCGGGTGATACGCAGTGGTCCTTAGTTTTTTGCAGTTGTAAAAGGCACAAAGTTCATAGAACAATTGAGACTCAAATGCGGATCCTTGATCAGTGAGTATTTTGTCTGGAGACCCATAAGGTAGAATGAAGCTTTTCCACATGGCAGCTGCTGTAGTTTTAGCAGTTAAGTCCTTTACAGGTATGGCCACGACGAACTTGGTGTAGTGGTCGATGATTGTCATGGCATAGGTATATCTGGATCTGCTGGGTTCCAGTTTCACGTGGTCGATAGCCACAATTTCCAGAGGACTCCTGCTCACTATTGGATGAAGGGGTGCTCGCTGGTCATGCCTTTCTCCTCGGGCTACAGCACAGGTGGGACAATCCCTTCACCAGGCTTCAATATCACTTCTCATGCCAGTCCAGTAGAAACGCCGTCTGATGGTGGCTTCTGTCTTTTGGGTCCCAAAATGACCAGACCTAT
>ONZH01018589.1:0-41415 GCA_900303285.1 Rhinella marina | reverse complement strand
GGGGTCGGAGGAGGAGGCATAGTACGTCTGAGAGACCATAACCAAGGTAGGCCCCCCAATCCTCGGTGTGGGCAGTAAATGAGCGGCCCCAGGGTCAGTCTCAGTCCCAGCCTCCACCAAGTTAACCCAATGTGCCGTCAGTGAGATATAGTGTCCCCTGCCCGGCAGCACTTGTCCACGTGTCCATGGTTAGGTGGACCTTCTCAGAAACAGCGTTGGTCAGGGCACGGATGATGTTCTCTGACACGTGCTGGTGTAGGGCTGGGACGGCACATCGGGAAAAATAGTGGCGGCTTGGGGACCGAATACCGAGGGCAGCCACCGCCATGATATTGTGAAAGGCCCTCTGTCTCTACAGCCTATAGGGCAGCATCTCCAGGCTTAGCAATTTGGAGATGTGGACGTTGAGGACTTGGGCATGTGGGTGGGTGGAACTGTATTTCCTCTTTGCGCTCCAGCGTCTGCTTTAAAGACAGCTGAACGCTGCGCTGGGACACATTGGTGGACACTGTGGAGGATCGTAGAGGCGAAGGTGTGGTTTGCCGGCGGAGTCGCTCGTGCCGGGGTCCTGGGCAGGGGGTTGACTAGCAGATGCAGCGAGTAACACAGGGGAAGGAGCAGTGGTTTGACCCGCAGGAGGTGAACTGCCTTGGTTCCATTGAGTGGGGTGTTTAGGCACTCATATGCCTGCGCCATGCTGGTGGTGGTTAGGCCTAGTAGTGGTGGCACCCCTGCTGATCCTGGTGTGGCACAGGTTGCACACCACAGTCCGTCGGTCATCCTCACTTTCTTTCAAAGAACCTCCAGACTTGCAAACATTTAAGGCCTCGGCCACGGGAGCTTCACTACGTGAAACAGTTTCTGCTGATGCACCAGTCTGGCCCTGCATTCTCCCTCTGGCCACACCACTGCCTCTTGCAACCTGTTCTGGTGGCAGGCACTCGCCTCCGCCTCAGAAGCACTGTCTTCACTCGGCTTATCAACCCAGCTTGGGTCAGTCACCTCGTCATCCTCCGATTCCTCTGTCTGCTCCCCCTCGGACTTCCTGCCCTGACAACAACTTCACCACTGTCTGACAACCGTGTCTCCTCATCGTCCGACACCTCTTTAAAAACTTCTTCCACTAAGTCAACATTGTCATCATCATCATCACCCACAGACTGCGACAGTTGGAAAACTTGGGCATCAGTAACGAGGTCAGCAGCAACCTGAGAAGTGGTTTGTGACTCTGGAAAGGGTCCAGAAAACAGTTCCTCAGAGTATGCCGGATCGCATTCCAAATTTTCCTGGGAGGGGGCAGACTGGGGGGAAGGGGGTTGAGGTGGAGGATCCAGAGGAGTGCTCCCTTGGGTAATGTGAGTGGACTGCGTGGAAGACTGACTGGTGGACAAATTACTTGAAGCATTGTCCGCAATCCACGAGATCAGCTGTTCGCACTGTTGTGGTTTCAACAGTCCTCTACCACGTGTCCCTGTAAGTTGAGACATGAAGCTAGGGAGTGTAGCTCTGCGGCGTTCCCCTGCTCCCTCATCAGCAGGTACTGTCTCACCCTGCCCAGGACCACGGCCTCTGCCCCCTGCTGCAATTGAATGCCCACACCCACGCCCTCGTCCTCGACCCTTAGCCCAGGGGTTCAACATTTTCTGTATATAAGTGTATTATATAAAAAAATTAAATAAATGGGCCTGCTGTACTGAAACCCACAAACTTGTTCAATCTGAACAAGTAAATATATAGGTGGATAAGTTAGATCAAAATTACGTATGTTATTACGTACCGTGCAGTATGGAGCAATTACACGGAAACTATTAGATTAGGCAGACTTGGTCTGCTTAGTTGCAACCCAGATAAATGTCGCACAGAGATTCTAGCTGTATCAGTGAGAGCAAAAGACCTTTTTTAATTAAGTGACGTACAGAATGTGTCACCTGGACAGAAAATATGGATTGTGTTGAGTGGACAGTTGAACTGTGACACACAGAATGGTTCCACACAGCTGTGTGATATGGATTTGTATCACTGAGATATAACAATAAAAAAAAAGGGTTATATATGGCGATAGCTGCACTACTAGTGCCAGCCAGCCCAGCCAGGAGACCAAAAAAAATGTATTGTAGCTCTTAAAAGGGCTGTTGGGTTCTTTTGAGATCACTCCTGCCTAAAAAAGAACTAAATACAGGCCCTAACACTCTCCCTGAAACGGAGCAGCTCTATCCCTAACGACATCCAGACAGCATCTGAGCCGAGCACCGCAGGCAGTCACTAGTATATTCCAGGGTCACCTGATCAGGCCAGCCAACCCCTGCTATCGACATGTAAGGGCCCCACGTGATGCTGGGTGTACCGCAGAGTCTCCTGGCTTGTGATTGGCTGAGTTTATAGGCGCCAAAAATGCACAATGCGGAAGTTGCCATTTCCTCGAGCATGGCGAGATACTTGTCCGAGCAGCGAGTACTTACGAGTACCGTAATACTCGAACGAGCACCAAGCTCGAACGAGCATGCTCGCTCATCTCTAGTTATAATGCACACGCTGCGCAGGTGGTGTTAAGTTCAGGCAAACTTGTGCAATTTTTGCCCCAAAACAAAAAAATATATACTGCAGCCAGATATAACAATGTTCCCTTAAAGGGCTTTTGGATCTTTTAAACAGAACAACTAGCCCTTCCTAGCCAAATCCTATCCCTACACTATCTGTCCCACCTTGCGCAAACGTTATACAGCAGACGCAGCGCAGGCAATGTCGCCTTAATTAGCAGCAGAAAACAATACACCGGATGTCAGGTATTTGGAATACACAAACGTTATACAGCACACACTGCGCAGGTAGTGCTTAGGTCAGGCAAACTTGCACAATTTTTGCCCCCCCAAAAAATAAAATATTGCAGCCAGATATAAAAATAGTCCTTAAAAGGACTTTTGGGTCTTTTAAACAGAAAAATTAGGCCTTCCTAGACTATTTCTATCCCTACACTATCTGTCCCTCCTTGCAGCAGCTCTCCCTGACTCGGACTGAGCCGGGTTACATGTCATCGTGTGCTATATAGCACACGATGACGCGCTCCCGGCCAGAAAATCACTGTAATGCCAGTAGCCAACATGGCTATGGCATTACAGTGAATGCCAGCACCTCCCCGCATGCTGATTGGCTGCGTAGCAGCCAAGAAACGTGCGGGGAGGGGACTCGAGCATGGCGCTCGAGCACACGCGGTGTTCGGCCGAACACCGCGTGGTGCCGAGCACCGCCATTCTCGGCCGAATACCGTATTCGGCCGAGCATGCTTGCTCATCACTATTAATAAGACCCCAATAATCTGAATTACAGAGGTATGATCTATTGCAAACCTGAAATGAGCAGCTGTATTATGGCAGTTTTGTACCCCAGTCACTGCACCAAGGTGTAATAGGATTTTTCCTATTACCCTGTCTCTAAACACCCCTATTGAACCCTGTTCTGCTTCAATACTTCCCTCCCTATCCTTTCCCTACACTTCTATTGTGCAATATATATGTTTGATAAGTTTTTCTACCACTTTCCCTAGCACCTGCAAACGTCTCTCCTTGCACTAAGTTCACTGGAGAATGGCAGAATCCCAGATGGCTGAGGCTATTTATAGGCCTGTGACATCACAGGGCTGGCTGGCTGCTAATTGGCTGCATGCATGGCATTGTGAATGATCCCTCATTCCCACAGTTCCTTGCTCCATGTCCTAGCACGTACAGCCACCATTTTAGGGGAAAAAAAAGCAATTCGTTACCATCAATCGTCAGGAATAATTCCTGAAATTCGGATCGAATTCGACTTCGTCAGCTTCAATTCGCTCATCTCTAGTAATAATGTATACTGTGGGGTGTTATACTGTATACTGCATACTGTGGGGTACTGCATATTATGGGGTGTTATACTTTATACTGTGTTATATTATATACTATATATTGTAGAGTGTTATAGTATATTATGTATACTGTGGAGTGTTATACTGCATACTCTGGGGTACTGCATATTGTGGGGTGTTATACTGTATATTGCAGTATACTATATATTGTATATTGTAGAGTGTTATAGTGCATAATGTATACTGGGGAGTGTTATATTGTGGGGTGTTATACTGTATACTACATACTGTGGGGTACTGCATATTGTGGGGTGTTATACTACATGCTGTGGGGTACTGCATATTGTGGGGTGTTATACTGTATACTGCGGTATACTATATACTGTATATTGTAGAGTGTTATAGTATATCATGTATACTGTGGAGTGCTATACTGCATACTGTGTATCAGAAAAAAACAAGTATGAGGTGGAACGCAAAAGGGGGGATGGTTAGGGCAAATGGAGGTAGAGGGTCCAATTTCGGTAAACAGTCCAGGGCCTATGAAACAATGAATCCGGCCCTGGGTAGGTTACAATGAAATGTTATTATGTACTGGACACTAAGGGAACGGGGAGGGTTTTGGTGTGTGTGTATATATCCACATACAATTTTTTTTTTTAATGTACAGATACAGTATGTCTTTGTGCATGTATTTTGTTATGCATGGTTGTATATGAGTGTGTAATTATGTATTTATTTGTACATAATTTTGTACATTTGTATTTTTGTCCATATATGTACATATGTGTATCATTATCTATTACTGTATTTGCATGTTTCTGTCACATTATAGTATATCTTGTATGTGTGTATGAGTGTCACATCTTTAAACATACTGTATGCATATAAGTGCACATCTCTATGTGTGGACAGATGTAGCTATCTTTACTTGACACATGTTGCCTACGCTATTAACGTTTTCTATTCTAATACACTTACTATTAGAATGGACTCCTGTTTAATCTGTCACATTAAATATTGTTACATCTCTTTCTGTGTGTGGGAAGGGAGACTTATTTAAAATGTTGCTGTGGGGCCTCATGATAACTAATTATGCCCCTGTTTACAGATGGCCTGAAACTTAAACCGAAACCACAGAGGAAAAACTGTTCAAAATATTTAATAATGACCAAATGAAGAAATGAGCACAACATAAGTAGAATTGAATAATAATAAAAAAAATCTACCAAAATAGTCTATAGCTCTTAACAGTCACTTCCCTGCTATCCAGAATCCCAGCGTGTCTTCCAGCTATATCTTCATTCTTCTCCTTTCACTTCCTAAAACTCAACTAAATTCACTGTCTTTCCCTCATGTGACTCAGCCCCCCTGCCTGACCTATCCAGTACAGTTAATAGCACACCGCTTTCTCCAGTCTCGTAGGTCCGCTGCCTGGGGATAACATTTGATGCTACTGTGTCCTTTAAGCCACACATCCAAACCCTTACCTCCACTTGCCGTTTTCCACTTAAGAACATCTCTGATATTTGCGCCTTCCTCATCCCAGGAAGGAGTCAACTAAAATGCCAGTGTATGCCCTTCTCTAGTATTGAGCAAATCGAAGCTAAATTAATTGACTTCAATCCAAATTTCAGGTAAAATTTTATTTGCCAAGAAGCCAAATTTCCTGCCGCTTCGTGCTAACAAATCAATTTTTCCTGTAATGGCAGTTAAAAAACCCCAAAACATACTGACCTCATCCATTTGCTTGCCATTGAGAGGCCGTTGTGGTCATCTTGATTGAAGAATACGTGCACTGCCATTTGACGTCTCCGCATTATTACGCTGTCCGGGCGTGGTAACATCATCAGAAATGAATAAGGTGAGTATGTAGTTTTTTCAACTCTTGATTAACCCCTGAAAGGCAGGAATGGGAATCAGATGCCATGATAAGCTTTGAACACAGCATTTGAGGGGTTCAATGATGGGGGGCAGTGTAATCGCAACCTTCCCTGTCATTGCACCCGCTTCAAAAATTGGATTGCAATTTGCGGCAAAGTAATTAGCAACAAATAAAAACAAATCAAATCAAATTGAATTTTTGATACCTTTGCTCATCTCTACCCTTGACATCTCCACTCTGAACTATAGCAACATCCTCCACGGTGACCTCCCATCCAGCACTCTCGCTCCCCTCCAATCTATTCTCAACTCTGCTGCCCAGTTAATCCACCTTTCCCCTTGTATATCCTCTGCCTCTTCCCTCTGCCAATCCCTTTACTGGCTCCCTATTCCCCAGAGAAATGAGCCATTATAACTAATGAAAGGTATTTGGGAATATATTTGTACTAAAGTTATAGTTAAGAATTTTCAGTAATTTTATTTTCTTAATTCCAAGAGGGCCCCTTTAACCATCCACCCAGTTGGAGTTGCCTTTTAAATATGTTTGCTTTATCTCATCTGACTACTACCCATACATTCAGTAGCTATGCCCCTGCATCTGATACACGTTCTTTGAGAAAGGCTAGTTTTTGTTCCTCTTTGAGTTTATGTTTGCATTAATTGAAGAAGTAACTAAAATAGTAAAATAGTGCTACTGATGATATTGATCATCTTTAAAGTCACCCTTAAAGTAAAACTTAAAGTAAAACTGTGGACTGTGGACTCTGGGTTTTGGAATTTTAATAGATTTAATAGTTCTGGTGAGAGGCTGAACTCTACAGAACCAACTTTAAAGTACTCTATTCTAGCATAATAGAGGGAAGCCCCTCATTCAGTCTTCATCAATTAGGAGAATATTTATGTTTCTGGGGAACCTAGCATAACTGTGTTCTTCATAGACAACTCATTTGTTACAATGGCAAATGTGTCACTGTATAGATATTGACATAAACTTGCTGTCATAATGGTCTTATAAAACCTCCTGGACTCATCATCCACAGAAATGGCTACTCTAAAATGATTATATTTTTCTCAGAGGTATCCTATAATCAAATATTATGATATTGGACATTTTAATATTAACAAATTTTCCTTTGCAAATAATAAAAAGTGTATGTTTTATGCAATAGATATTCACGGTAAGATGCGTCCTTGTCTATATTATTTGTAGATCATTTTCATAATTCATTAAAAAAAATAATCATATATGGATAAAACATTTTTTGCCCAAAGGCTACTCTTTGATAGCTTATAATAGGTAGTTCCTGGGCATATCAAAACATGTAGCACCAGAGGTCAGTTGGTTTTGAGACCCCAATTTTTGCAGTGTTTCGATAATTGTCAGATGCCTCTAAGCATTTTAAATTGATTTACATTTTTATTGCAGAGCAGTATTTCATCTTCTTTGTTCTGTTGATAGAAGATTTGGTGTTAACAGGAATTTCTTGCTTTTCAGTAAGTATACTGTACTAAGTACCATTTTAGCACTATACAGTAATTCATATTCCAAAGAATCTCTTCTTCTTTGCTCCATTGATTGAAGCTTTGGTTTTAACAGATATTCAGTTGTAACAGCTGAAATGTGCCTGAACATTGAAATTGCAACAAAAAGGAGAAGTTGTGGAATTATGGAAAACACAGGATCAAAAGACATGTTAATGATATGCAAATGATAAAAAAATAAAAACAAAATACTGAAAACATATTTGTATTCAGTATCAAATGAGCAACATGCAGATAAATACAGGCACTAACATGCCCTGGCATGCTATCAATGAGGTTACTAATGTTTGTTTAAGGAATATTCTGCCAGGCTGAATGTACTTGGGCATGCAGATCATCAAGATCCGCTGCTGGCAGCATCCTTTCCACTTGCTGACCAATGATATCCTAGATGTGCGCAATGAGAGACAAGTCTGGAGAAATGGCTGTACCACTGGTTCCAAATCAATGAAACTATGAGCTGTTAGTGTATATGAAAAATAGAGGGGTCTGGCTACTGTACATTGTCATCCCACTCATAAAACTGTGTCAGGATGGCATTTTCCCAATTTAAGCCAATTTGGATTTTTTTTCCAGCTTCCCACTACATTGTATGCAACAATAAATTAGAAAGTACAAGATGTCCTGCAAAAAACAAGATCCATATGGATATGTGAATGGAAAAATAAAAAACAAAATTTATGGTTCCTGAAAGTCAGGGAGTTAAAGGGGTATTTCCATCTAAGACAATGGGGTCATATCCCTAGGATGCGCTGAAACCTGCACCTATATCGAGAACAGAGCTGGGAAAGTGGTGGCTGGAGGACCCCAGGTTTCCCCAGATCCAGCCACTACCAAGGGTTCTCCCTAAAGAAGTGAATGGGGGCAAACCGCGCTTGCGCAGCCACCACTCCCATTCATTCTATGAGGCCGACGGCAAAAACCGAGCTAGTGCTTGGCTATTTTCAGGGCCCCATAGAAATGAATGGAGGGCAGCCGCGCATGCGCAGTGCGCCCTCCTACACTTTGCTGGCTTCATTTACGAGATAGGTGAGGGTCCCAGAGGTGGGACCTGCACCTATCAGACAATGGGGGCATATCCTAGCGATATGCCTCCATTGTTTGAGATGGGAATACCCCTTTAAAAACTAAAATGCAAGGGGGCGTGGCCTGTCACCGGAGCCGCATGCACGCAGCCGAGTGA
This sequence comes from Rhinella marina, assembly GCA_900303285.1. Lineage (NCBI taxonomy): Eukaryota > Metazoa > Chordata > Amphibia > Anura > Bufonidae > Rhinella > Rhinella marina. The sequence goes on along the minus strand of ONZH01018589.1, from coordinate 32,971 downwards.
GCTCTGCTGAGGATCGTTAAGGAGCGGGCTATTAAACCTTCCTCACCAGCACTAACATGGGCAAAAACAACAGGGATAAGTCCAGAGAGACTCCTGGGACCACTAGACCGGTGACTGGACAAGGCGATCTCGACCGTTTTGAAAAGAGGACATGTGCACCACAGATGAAGAGGCCTGACAAGATGGCGCCTTCCCAAGAAGCCACAGACTCAGAGGAGGGTGAGGGGAGCGAAGCTGAAGAGACTGCTTCCAGAGATAACCTACCGGTATCCAGAGCCTTCATGCGACAGCTCCTTGCCGATGCACTAGACCCTCTGGTACAAGAACTGAAGGACTTCAAGCAAGATTTGAAGCAAGTTGGCGACCACATGTAAACTTTGGAGACCTCACAGGCGGCCATTGTGGACTTTGCCACCTCTGTTTCCCACAACATGGATCATGCCCACGCACACTTAAACTACCTCTACAACCAATTGGAGGATCAAGATAATTGCGGGAGACGCAACAACCTGCGCCTAAAAGGTTTCCCAGAAACTATTTCAGCAGACGCCATCTTTCCCACACTTACTGCATTCCTCACAGATCTCCTGGGACCAGAGTCAGCAGCCGACATCTCATTTGAAAGAGCACATAGGGCTCTTAGACCCACTCCGAATCCCACTGACCCTCCACGGGACATAATTTGCAAATTTACTAACTTTCAAACTAAGGAGAAAATAATGAAAGCGGCCAGATCCTCTTTTCACCTTAACCACGCGGGATCCGCCATAATGATCTTTCAGGATCTCTCTCCACTGACTATGAAGAAAAGGAGATCCTTACGTCCACTCTTGGATATATTGAAATACCGTAAACTGTTGTACCGTTGGCTATATCCATTTGGCCTCCACATTAATACACCCGAGAGGAACACGGTAATACACGCTCATGCAGACCTAAAACGCATGTACGATTACCTGGGCACTGGGGATCTACAAATCTCAGATTGGAACCCAGTCCAAGAACTGTCACTCCTGCCGACTCTTCCATTGATTACCCCTTGGACTCCGGTGGGATCCAGTAAGCCACAAAGACAGAAGAGGAAATCTGGAAAGCTTGAACCCAGAAGGATGCACATGGACACAGATTGAGAGCCTCTCAAAGCGCTGGACCTCTTCATCATCGCCTTACCACATGCAGTGAGATTGAACCAAGCTCTAACTACCTCTTACCTGGACTATGTGTCTTCAGTTTGCTGTCTTTTATTTAACTTCCTACTTTCATCTTTTCTAATTTTGATTTTAAAATCTCCCTGGTTATTGGAGTGCCTAGTGTCTCCCTTATTCAACATTGAAGGAGCCTATGTTATGACGAGCTGCCCGCTCCTACCAATCGATCCATCTCGTTGGCAGCGTGCGCCTGACATGTTCTATAATGAATGTTTGAATTACCTGTTGCTCCATTAAGGAGCCATTTTTGTTACCAATTGTTACTACCCCTTTGTTTATTCACCAAGTATATGGGATACTCAGAGATACCCGACAGAGAACGTTGGTTTTCCGTATAGATATATGTATAAGAGGGCTGTTTTCCTTAATCTCCTTAACTTCCTTGATTCCCTTTATTCCTTAATTTCCCTATGGTTCATGACAACACCTGTTATCTGTCTCATTGTTAACAGGATGGTAGATTTGCACTTAATACGATATTGCTGTAGTGAGGATCTTCTCAGACCTAGCGATAACTTATATTCTGTGTCAATTCCCAGAGTTGATTGTGGTTAAAGTGTGTTTTTATAATGTGAGAGGGTTGAATGCACCTGCCAAACTGAGTCAGATCTGCAATATGTTAAAGAAATTTAAAACAGATATCTTACTTCTGCAAGAAAACCACTTTAGGAGAAAACATATTCCCCATTTAAAACACCTGGTATACAACCAGTGGTTTCATAGCACCTCACCTGAGTCAGCCTCAAAGGGCGTCAGCATCGCCATTCATAAACAGCTCCCTCTGGAGGTACGCTCAACGCTTGCAGGTGAAAATGGTCTCTATATTTTTATAAAAGGAATGTTGGGCTCACAGTTAATCACCATTGGTAACCTATATACCCCGAACACTAATCAGACACCTTGGCTGAGAGATACTCTGGCGACATTCCACAAATCTGCAGAGGGCATATCTCTCATAGGTGGAGACTAGAGATGAGCGAACATGCTCGTTCGAGCATTAGGGTATTCGCATTTGCTCGCTACTCGGACGAGTATCCATATTCCTGCATGTTAGCCGCCTTTTTTCAGCCAATCAACATGCAGGAGAGTCTTTGGTACATCCTAGCACCACGTGGGGCCCCTACAAGTTGATAGCAGGGATTGGCTGGCCAGATCAGATGACCTGGGAATATAAGAATCTGGTCCCACGCTGCTCGCGTCATGCGCCGTTTGCATGAGATTAGGGATAGAGCTGCTGTCTGTCAGGGAGAGTGTTAGGGCCTGAATTTAGTTGTTGGTTAGGCAGGAATCACCCACAAAGAACCCAACAGCCCTTCTAAGGGCTACAAGCATCTTTTTTTTTGTCTCCTCCAGGCTGCTGGCTGGGACTTGTAGTGCAGCTACCGCCATCTTGGCTGCACACTGTTAGGGCGTGAAATTAGAATGTGGTTAGGCAGGAATCATCCACAAAGAACCCAACGCTTCTTCTAAGGGCTACAACGACATTTTTTTTGTCCTCCTCTCAGCTGCTGGTTGGGACTTGTAGTGCAGTTACCGCCATCTTGGCTGCACACTGTGCACTGGTGGCAGAAAGGGGACAGCACATGGTCCACACAGACCCCAATGAAATTGCCCAAAGTCCACTCAGTACTCATTTTTGCTACTGCTGTACCTTGGCTTGCTGGGATCTGTAGTGCAGTCTAGGGAATACGTTTTGTCACTCAGTTATATAAAGTACAGTCCAGTGAACAATTCTGAGGTGTGCTGTACAGCAGCGTCAGTCTATAAAATAAGTTTTTTTCACTCAATTATATAAAGTACAGTCCAGTGAACAATTGTGAGGTGTGCGATACACTTGCCGCAGTCTAGAGAATAATTTTTTTCACTCAATTATATAAACTACAGTCCAGTGAACAATTGTGAAGTGTGTGATACACTAGCCGCAGTCTAGAGAATAATTTTTTTCACTCAATTATATAAACTACAGTCCAGTGAACAATTGTAAGGTGTGCGATACACTTGACACAGTCTAGAGAGTAAGTTTTTTCACTCAATTATATAAACTACAGTCCAGTGAACAATTATGAGGTGTGCGATACACTTGCCGCAGTCTAGAGAATAATTTATTTCACTCAATTATATAAACTACAGTCCAGTGAACAATTGTTAGGTGTGCGATACACTTGCCGCAGTCTAGAGAATAATTTTTTTCACTCAATTATATAAACTACAGTCCAGTGAACAATTGTGAGATGTGTGATACACTAGCCGCAGTCTAGAGAATAATTTTTTTCACTCAATTATATAAACTACAGTCCAGTGAACAATTGTGAGGTGTGCGATACACTTGCCGCAGTCTAGAGAATAATTTTTTTCACTCAATTATATAAACTACAGTCCAGTGAACAATTGTGAGGTGTGTGATACACTAGCCGCAGTCTAGAGAATAATTTTTTTCACTCAATTATATAATTTACAGTCCAGTGAACAATTGTGAGGTGTGCGATACACTAGCCGCAGTCTAGAGAATATGTTTTTATTCTCAGTTATATAAACTACAGTCCAGTGCAAAATTGAGTGGTTTGCGGTGCAATAGATGGAGTCTAAAGACTACATTTTTTTGCCTCAGATAGTAATTCTACTGTCTACTGAATACAGTTTTGGCCTCAGATATTAACTCGACAGTTTGGTGAATATACAAAATGTTGAACCCAAGGGCTAAGGGTCGAGGACGAGGGCGTGGGCGTTCAAGTAGTTTAGGGGGCAGAGGCCGTGGTCCTAGGCAGGGTGACACTGTACATGTTGATGAGGGAGCAATGGAACGCCGCAGATTTTTGCTCCCTAGCTTCATCTCGCAACTTACTGGGTCACGTGGTACACCACTATTGAAACCACAACAGTTCGAACAGGTGATAACGTGGATAGCGGACAATGCGTCCAGTAATTAATCCACCACCCAGTCTTCCACGCAGTCTACCCACGCTAACCAAGGGAGTAGACCTCTGTCTCCTCAAGCTCAACCTCCTTCCCCCCAGCCTGCCCCCCCACGGAAAGTATGGATTCAGATCCGGCATACTCACAGGAACTCTTTTCAGGACCCTACCCAGAGACACAAACCACTGCTCAACAGCAACCGGAGCAGTTGCTCTGTCCCGATGCCCAAAATTTAGAACTTTCGCAGTCTGTGGGTGATGAGAGTGTGGAATTAGTGCAAGTAGTGCGTGAAGAGGTGTCAGATGATGATGATGATGAGACACGGTTGTCAGACAGTGACGTTGTTGTCAGGGCAGTAAGTCGGAGGGGGGAGCAGAGTGAGGAATTGGAGGAAGAGCTGGTGGATGATGAGGTGACTGACCCGAGCTGGGTTGGTAATCCAACTCAAGACAGTGCTTCTGAAGTGGAGGCAAGTGCAGCACCAGAACAGGTTGGAAGAGGCAGTGGGGTGGCCAGAGGGAGAAGCAGGGCCAGAGCAGGTAGATCAGCAACTGTTTCACGGAGTCAAGTTCCCGTGCCGAGGCCTAGATGTTCGCAAGTCTGGAGGTTTTTTAAAGAAACTGAGGATGACCGATGGACTGTGGTGTGCAACCTGTGTCACACCAAGATCAGCAGGGGAGCCACCACTACCAGCCTAACCACTACCAGCATGCGCAGGCATATAAGTGCTAAACACCCGAGGCCATTCACCTCCTTAGGGTCACACCACTGCCCCTTCCCCTGTGTCACATGCTGGCTCGGCGAGTCCACCCCCCGCCCAGGACCCCGGCACGAGCGCCTCCCACCCTACAACCACCCATTCACCTGCACGATCCTCCACAACCTCCACCACTATGTCCCAGCACAGCGTTCAGCTATCTTTGCAGCAGACATTTGAGCGCAAGCGCAAATACAATTCCAGCCACCCACATGCCCAAGCCCTAAACGTCCACATCTCCAAATTGTTGAGCCTGGAGATGCTGCCCTATAGACTGGTAGAGACTGAGGCTTTCCGCAACCTGATGGCGGTGGCTGTCCCTCGGTACTTGGTCCCCAGCCGCCACTATTTTTCCTGATGTGCCGTCCCAGCCCTACACCAGCACGTGTCAGAGAACATCATCCGTGCCCTGACCAACGCGGTTAGTGATGAGGTCCACCTAACCACGGACACGTGGACAAGTGCTGGCGGGCAGGGACACTATATCTCCCTGATGGCACATTGGGTTAACTTGGTAGAGGCTGGGATCGAGTCTGACCCTGGGGCCACTCATGTAATGCCCACACCAAGGATTGCGGGGCCTACCTCGGTCACGGTTTCTCAGACTTATTATGCCTCTTCCTCCAACCCCTCCTCCTCCTCCTCCTCTTCGCACAGAAACGCTGAGCCAACAGGCAATGTTTCTGAGGGCCAACTGGCGCTCTATACAAACAATGTTTACGGAGGGCCACCTACAGGCCCTCTCTCCAATAAATTTTTTAGTAGCGTCAAAAAACAATTTTACATGAGGGAGTGTCTCCCCGTCTGCCATCATGTTCGGTCAGGCTGTCCGTAGGTACACCACCTCTGTCGTCCGCAGAAGCGGACACTATGAGGAAGGCCACGGCAAGAACATCCCCTTTTCAATTCAGAACAAGTGGAGACTTGTAGTAGGATGACACTTTTCTTCGGCAGTGGATTCACCTTCCCCTTTATCATTGCCAGACAACAGTTGGTGAAAAAGTAATTGGCAATGATGAAGAAAATGTAACGGTGCAGTGGACCGTCTGTGAAGCAAACCTATATATTCCCACCATGCCAGCCATGGGTTGTACATAAACTAATAACAGGAAAAAAAAAAAAATATTTTACAGGAGGGTCAACTACAGACACTCCAAAACAAATTTTTGGGAGGCTCACCTACAGACATTTGACTGCAATCTCAGTCTGACCAAGGCATTGGTGGTGTCACTGCCATGCTGTGTCAGGCTAAATTTTTGGGTGTTTTACCTGCCACCTGAGTCTAACTTGGTCACTATGGGTTCACCGCCATGCTGGGTCAGGCTACATTTTTGGGTGGTTCACCTGCTTCCTCAATCTAACTTGGTCACTTGTTGGTGTCACTACGCTGTCACCATGCTGTGTCAGGCTTATGCCTGCGTCGTGGGGCGGGGGATAGCACAGCAGTGCCAGCATGAGCAGTGGTGTCACCTGCAGGCGGTGATGGACCTTCGTTGCACCTAGTTGGGTGCTTTCCTAACATGTGCCAGCGCATGTGCCTTGCCCATCTTGGTCAGGGTCAGCACAATTGTCTTGAGGGTCACCCCAAGGCTGTTGGCCAGAATGTTGGGTAATGGTACAATTAGGCAGCCTCAGAGGCATCCATGCATGCTGCCCCTGCTGTTTCCTGTCCATTTCCGTGGTGTTTCCATCATTTTCTGAGGTTTCCAGGTTTTCACCCAGTCTTCCCTAGGCAGAGCCTTGGTCCCCTGCAAAAAATGCTCGAGTCTCCAATTGACTTCAATGGTGTTCGTTATTCGAAATGAGCACCCGAGCATCGGGAAAAATTTGATTCGAATAACGAGCACCCGAGCATTTTAGTGCTCGCTCATCTCTAGTAGAGACTTAAATGTAGCTCTCCATCCGGAGATAGATACATCCACAGGTGCTTCCTCACTTTCTGGCATCTCGCTTAGATATATAAGCAATAACTTGACCAAAGCAGGACTTGTGGATAGCTGGAAAGCACTAAATCCCACGATCAAGGATTATACATATTACTCCCCTGCTCATTCCTCATACCAGAGGCTGGATTATGTCCTAGTCTCCACCCCACAGGTTCAATAACCCTATCAGACCACACTCCTGTATTCTTACAGTGTCAATCCCACAGTATCCCAAAGAAAGAGATGATCTGGAGGTTAAACGAAACTGTTCTTCACAATCCTAAAAATGTAGACTTCATTGTTAATAAACTGACAGATTACTTTACCACTAATGATACAGTAGATGTGTCGTCTAGTGTGATTTGGGAAGCACACAAGGCAGTAGTGAGGGGTCACTGTATCTCCCTGGGCACACACATTAAAAAATGTAGAGAAGCGGAAATACTATCCTTGCAAACCCAAATTCACCCTTTGGAATCAAAGCATAAAAAACACCTTTCCCCTGAGGTGCTGCATGATCTGGATCTTCTCAGGTCCCAACTCAAAAATAAACTGAATGATCGGTCGGCCAAACTATACCTATCAACCAAATTTAAAGGGAGTCTGTCACCACGATTTTGACTATTAAGTTATTTATAGCACTGGATTCAGCTGACTATAAGCATCTCCAAAACGTTATTGTTATAGGGCATAAATGAAGATCTGATGTTAAAAATACCTTTTTTATCAACTGTCAATCTCTTTCTTAAGGAGCCCAAGGGGATGTGCCAGCGATGTTGGAGCCCGGCCACGGCGATTCAGTTGGAGCCCAGGACCGCCCACCTCATTAATATTCACTTCACTGCTTGAAGCAGTGAAGCTCCGGCACGGCTGTAATCCCGCGCAGGCGCAGTACATCCTGTGAAGCTGTAGCCGGCAGACCGCACGGCGCAGACCACTTAATGTACTGCGCCTGTGCGGGATTACAGCCGTGCCGGAGCTTCACTGCTTCAAGCAGTGAAGTGAATATTAATGAGGTGGGCGGTCCTGGGCTCCAACTGAATCGCCGTGGCCGGGCTCCAACATCGCTGGCACATCCCCTTGGGCTCCTTAAGAAAGAGATTGACAGTTGATAAAAAAGGTATTTTTAACATCAGATCTTCATTTATGCCCTATAACAATAACGTTTTGGAGATGCTTATAGTCAGCTGAATCCAGTGCTATAAATAACTTAATAGTCAAAATCGTGGTGACAGAATCCCTTTAAGTACTATGCACACAGGGATAAAGCCACCAAGTTGATGCTTTCACAATTGAAAAAGAGACAAGTCCACTCCTATATACACTCAATACAATTTACCTCAGCGCAACCTTTATTGAAAACTGAACAGATAGCTGCTAGATTCACTGAATATTATAACCAATTATACAACATCAATGGACCCCTTCCCCTCTCTGCAGAGAAAACCAAATTATCTCACATCTCACAATGGTTATCCTCCCTCAAACTTCCCACTCTACAGCCTGAGCAGGCGAAAACCCTGGCCAACCCCTTTACGCTCATAGAATTGAAAAAGTTCTCAAATGTACACCCTTGCACAAAAGCCCAGGACCAGATGGCCTGACCATGAAATATTACGACTCTTTCCAAGACATTCTTCTGCCACAATTGTTTAAAGTATGTGGTACGCTACACCCACACATGTTATCAGCCCAAATCACCATCATTCCCAAAGAAGGGAAAGATCACTCGGCATGTTCTAGTTACCGCCCGATTTCCCTTTTAAACAATAATTTAAAGCTACTAGCTAAAATGCTAGCTCTTAGGCTACAACCTCTGCTGCCCCAATTGATACATATGGAACAGGTCGGCTTTATTAGCTGCCGCGAGGGGAGGATGTACACCAGCAGGATGGTTAACATCATTCAATATGCCCACGCCACTTCAACACCACTAGTCCTTCTTGGCATAGATGCCAAGAAGGCTTTTGATAGAGTGGATTGGACATATATGACGCAAGCCTTGCAAGGTTTTCACATACCAGATGCTTTTATTGATGTTGTCATGGCCATGTATAGAAAACCGAGCACACGGGTCCTGGTCAATGGTACTCTGTCATCTTCCTTCACAATCAGCAACGGAACTAGGCAGGGATGCCCGCTCTCCCCCCTCCTCTTTGTTCTTTCATTAGAACCACTCCTTCAAACATTTAGAACAGAACTTCGGATACAGGGAATTAAGATTGAACACACTATTCATACTCAAGCTGCTTTCGCAGATGACCTCCTCTTATTCATGACCAACCCTGTGGAGGCCTTTCCAGTTATCCATTCACTGTTAGACAATTTTGGTGCTATTCACTTTAAGGTGAATCTTACTAAGTCACAGATCCTGAACGTCACCTTAGATCCACAAACACATCATCTACTGGAGCATTGCACACCTTTTACATGGTCCACTCACCACATCCCTTTTTTGGGTATCAAACTAACCTCACACCCCTCTGCACTCTATTCGGAAATTTTCCAACAACTTCCAAAACAGTTAGTGCACTACTTAAGTCATGGGACATTCCATTCACGTCCTGGTTTGGCCGCCGATCATTGGTTAAAACAATTATCCTCCCTATTCATCTACCCAAAGCATTCTTTGACCAACTCAGAGTAGTTCTTTCCAGGTTTTTGTGGAATGGTGCCAGACCTAGACTGTCTCACGCACAAGTGATAAAACTACCTAAAGGTGGAGGCCTTGGATTACCTGATTTCCACTTCTATTATAAAGCAATACAGGGGTTGAGAGTCTCGGAATGGCTAAGATTTTCTTCTGATAGATTAGACATAATGATAGAACAAGCCATGGTGGATGTCCCACTACATGCTCTAGCCCTGAGCACCTTGCATAAATCTACTCTACATAAAAGTGTTACAAACCAACTAACACGTAACACACTGACTATATGGGATACTGCATTGAGAGACAGACTACTTAGTGCTCCCTTTTCGCCGTTACTGCAGATCCGTGACATAATGTGGGGCTACTTGTAAATCTTGCGACACATAAATATAGGATTATATAGCCAACTCCCAAATTGACTTATCACCAGATATCACCAGATATAGACACAACACCCCTCAAAAGCTTTAACTGCATACAGAGAGCACACTTCCTAAATGTGATAAAAAAGATCCAGGTCCTGATGACCATGTGTCCCACAGCCTTTGAACAAATGGTTCTGGACATTAAAACCCCAAAACTAAAAATTTCTAAACTATATACCTCCCTTATACCCTCTGATGAAACACAAAAACCGTTATATATTAAGACCTGGGAAAAAGACTTGGAGATTACTTTCTTGCAAGAGGAAGTAAAATTGCTATTAGCACAAACTCCCAAAGTCTCTAGGTGTGTGCGACTTCAAGAGAATTACTACAAAATGATGACCAGGTGGTATTATACACCCACGAGACTTCAAAAAATCTATTCCACAACTTCTCCTTTATGTTGGAGATGCCATCAGAAGGAAGGTACCTTTCTATATATATGGTGGACATGTCCTATCATTGTCCCCTTCTGGTCCGAGATTTGTGTTACACTGTCTAAACTCCATGACATGAGAATTACCTCTTCGCCTCAATTCTGTCTCCTAGGTATGGCAACCCCTAAACCTAAATCTAAATATGTATCCCAACTTTATCATCACCTCTTAGCGGCAGCCAGAACATTGATTGGTGCACATTGGAAATCCACAACAGCTCCATCTATTGCACATTGGTTTGTCAAATGTGACCAGATCTACAGATTAGAGCAAATAGCCCACTGGGAATCCAAGATCTCCCCAAAATTTGACTACATCTCGGGCGCTTGGAAACAGTACAGACATATGCTTTAACCCATGGATACACTTAATGGAAATAGCGCGCAAGAAACCACTATAGCAACCCTACATACTACCAACAATATATATGTATCACAATGTACGCTGGTTTTCGAATAATGACCTGTATCACTGGCAATTTGTGTATACCATACTATTTGCATGTCATGCTTTTGTTGGTGCTAATAAAATATTTAAAAAACTAAAAACTAAAATGCAAAAACAAAAAAGCCTCTGTGGCTTAAGGGGTTAATATTTAACTTAGAGACTATGAGGGTCATGTGTATTTCAGGCGCAGATGCGACTTTTCTCTGTGTAAGCCATTTACTGGGTTGGGATACAAAGAAGTCACAAATGAGGAAAGCAACTCCAACACTAGTTTAGCCCAAACCGTATTTTACTTAAATGTGGTAATGGACACAACCACAAATGCTGGCTGCTATGTTACAGCACAACGGCTTACAATCTTATATAACTGATCAAATAGCACGTTCCTATAGTGTTTCTCCTGAATAAACAATGGCCTGGTTTGAATTCGTTGTTATCAGCTCTCCGGTGTGAACTGGCACTTGAAACGTGAAGTCCTTGTTATGACAGAAAACCTAACTAACTGACTATAGGTCTGGTCTCAGTCTCTAGGATCCTAGTCGCCAAAACTGTAATGAAGTACATGCACAATTGGTCTTACTGACCTGGATCTGCTTTATATAAGTTGGTGATTAGAGATGAGTGAGCACTAAAATGCTCGGGTGCTCGTTATTCGAGTCGAATTTTTCCAGATGCTCGGGTGCTCGTTTCGAATAACGAACCCCATTGAAGTCAATGGGAGACTCGAGCATTTTTTGCAGGGGACCAAGGCTCTGCCTAGGGAAGGCTGGGTGAAAACCTGGAAACCTCAGAAAATGATGGAAACACCACGGAAATGGACAGGAAACAGCAGGGGCAGCATGCATGGATGCCTCTGAGGCTGCCTAATCCCACCATTACCTCAAATTCTCAGGCAACAGTCTGGTGGTTACCCTCATGGCAATTGTGCTCACCCAGACCAAGAAAGGCGAGGCAAATACCCATCACATGTTAGGGAAGCACCCAACTAGGTGCAACGAAGGTCCATCACCGCCTGCAGGTGACACCACTGCTCATGCTGGCACTGCAGCTGAAATCAAGTTTAGTATCTGTTCTTATCAGTTGCTGTGGCTGCTGGTGGTATAGTGGTGAGCATAGCTACTTCCCAAGCAGTTGATCCGCGTTCGATTCCCATCTATCGCAGGAGGCAATTCAAAATCAGTACAATATCTAATACGTCCCCCTACCTGGGAAAATTGTGTGGAGAGAGGGCCTGTAGGTGGGGGGGAAGGAGGTTTCGCTGGAAGAGCCAGAGGAGTGCCCCCTGGGCTAGAGTGTGTGGTGGTGACAACAGCCGGAATGGATTTGGGAAAACTGTTGCTTTAACCCGTATGGTATCGATTCTTCTCAGTTTAATGCCGTATACGTCCCCTATCTTGGGACCCTATATTTAATGGATTTTTCGAACACGGAAAACGGAAAAAGAGCTTGCTCTGGCCAGGGGAGTGTCTTTCCCACTGCAGCTAATGGGATGTGTCCATGCTCTGCCTATCACAGGTCAGGAGGCAATTAAAAGAAGAAAAACAAAAAACATCAGTACAATACTAATACGTCCCCTATCCGGGTAAATAGTATGGAGAGAGGGCCTGTAGGTGGGGGGAAGGAGGTTTCGCTGGAAGAGCCAGAGGAGTGGCCCCCTGGGCTAGCGTGTGTGGTGGTGACAACAGCCGGATGGTATTTAGAATGACGACGCAGGACCCAACTTAAAAATTTAGCATCAACGGTACAGTCGTAAATTATGAGATTGATCAACTGTGGTATGTATACTACTCAGTTTAAAACCGTATATGGCAGCTATCCGGAAAAATGGTTTGGAGAGAGAGAAAGATAGGACAAAGACGTAATTGTTTGGAGAGAGGGCCTGTAGGTGGGGGGGGGGCAGGCTGGGGGGAAGGAGGTTCGCTGGAAGAGCCAGAGGAGTGCCCCTGGGCTAGCGTGTGTGGTGGTGACAAACAGCCGGATGGAGTTAAGAATGACGACACAGGACCCCAACTTAAAAAATTTAGCATCAACCGGTAACAGTCGTAAATTATGAGATTGATCAAGTGTGGCATGACTTTTTAGATGGAGATTGCATGTGGTCACGTACTCCCTGGAACCCATAGTCACCCCTTCTCTGATGTGCTAGCCCAGAACATTCTCTGCCCCAATTCGCAAGACCTTTTGCTGTTTCCGTGTGCTGACAGTGGGGATTTACCAGTGTTGTCTGAGGAGGTGGTGGACAATGGCGAGACACAGGTGTCGGGGGGTGAGGTAGTTGTATGGGAAGCAAGTTACAGTGGGGACTCCTTGGGGGGACTTTCTCATGATGGGACAGATTCAACTTGGGTGGATCAGGCACAGGAACAGATGAATTTTTTGGGGGGTTTATTTAACTTTTATTTAGCAAAAATAACCACAGAGATATTTATTCGTTATCTTCTCTGCGCAGTCTGGCGTTGGGGTTCGTCACTTTGATGGCGAGCTGTGCCGCTCTCTCCACAATGGTCTGTAGGTTCTTAGATGGAGACTTTGTCGGCGATTTCAGTACAGAAGGACTTGTTGCTCATCCACAGAACCTCGACCTCCTTGACATTGTGGACAAGGAATTTGCGGGTGGACCAGGAATTTGCTGAACCCTGTGGCAGCATGTGTTTGGTCTTCTACTTGCTACCGTATCCAATGTTGGGCAATATAGATTCGCAAGTAATATTATTTTTCACACCTATCCCAAAAATAAAAATGTATGCAGTTTGCGCAAATAAAACTGGAAACTGGAATTGGAGAGAGGGCCTGTAGGTGGGCCTCCGGAAAAATTGTTTGGAGAGAGGGCCTGTAGGTGGACCTCTGGAAAAATTGTTTGAATAGAGGGCCTGTAGGGGGCCCTCCTGAAAAATTGTTTGAAGAGAGGGCCTGTAGGTGGACCTCTGGAAAAATTGTTTGAATAGAGGGCCTGTAGGGGGCCCTCCTGAAAAATTGTTTGAAGAGAGGGCCTGTAGGTGGACCTCTGGAAAAATTGTTTGAATAGAGGGCCTGTAGGAGGCCCTCCTGAAAAATTGTTTGAAGAGAGGGCCTGTAGGTGGACCTCTGGAAAAATTGTTTTAATAGAGGGCCTGTAGGGGGCCCTCCTGAAAAATTGTGCTAAAAGAGTGCCAGTTGGACCTCTAAAAAATGGCGTTTTTTGGGTCAGCGTTAGGCAAAGACGATATGGAGGAGGAGTAGGAGGAGTATCGAAGAGGAATCGGATACATAAGTAATGTTAATCTTTAGCTGCTTTCCCCCGGAGGAGATTTGAATTCCGGTGAAATCCAGGCTTCGTTCATTTAATAAGCGTCAGCCTGTCAGCGCTGTCAGTTGACAGGCGTGTACGCTTATCGGTGATGACGCCACCAGCTGCACTGAATACCCGCTCTGACAGCACGCTAGCGGCAGGGCAGGCCAGCACCTCCAAGGCGTACAGCGCCAGTTCAGGCCACGTGTCCAGCTTTGAAACCCAGTAGTTGTATGGAGCAGAGTGATCGCTACGGACGTTGGTATGGTCAGCTAGGTACTCCCTCACCATCTTTCTGTACAGCTCCCCCCTACTCTGCCTAGACTGGGGACAGGTGACAGTGTCTTGCTGGGGTGACATAAAAGTGGCAAAGGCCTTGGAGAGCGTTCCCCTGCCAGTGCTGGACAAGCTGCCTGCTCGCCTCCTCTCCCCCGCTACTTGGCCCACAGAACCATGCCCTCTGCCGCTAGCGGCGTCAGATGGGAAGAATTGTTTCAGCTTGTGCACCAGGGCCTGTTGATATCTATTCACTCTCATACTCCTTTCCTCTGCAGGGATGAGAGTGGAAAGGTTCTGCTTGTACCGTGGGTCCAGGAGAGTGAACACCCAGTAATCGGTGTTTGAAAAAATTCTTCTAACGCGAGGGTCACGGGATAGGCAGCCTAACATGAAGTCTGCCATGTGCGCCAGAGTCCCAACACGTAAGAATTCCCTCTCCTCACTGGCCTGACTCTCCATTTCCTCCTCCTCCTCCTCCTCCAAGTCCTCCTCTTCAGCCCATACACGCTCAAGAGTTAAGGACTGAGCACTGGTACCCTCTACTGTCTCGCCGACATTCTCCTCCTCTTCCTCCTCATCCTCATCCCCCTCCTCCGATACGCGCTGAGAAACAGACCGGAGGGTGCTCTGGCTATCAAGCGACGTATCTTCCTCCACCGTCTCTTGTGACAAGCGCAAAGCATCCGACTTGATGCTGAGCAGTGAGTTTTTCAACAGGCAAAGCAGCGGGATGGTGAGGCTGATAATGGCGGCATCGCCGCTGACCATCTGTGTTGACTCCTCAAAGTTGCTCAACACCTGGCAGATATCAGACATCCACGTCCACTCCTCATTGTAGACTTGAGGAATCTGAGAGACCTGACTACCAGTTCTGGTGGAAGATGACATCTGGCAGTCTACAATCGCTCTGCGCTGCTGGTAAACTCTGGATAACATGTTTAATGTGGAATTCCATCTCGTGGGCACGTCGCACAACAGTCGGTGAGCGGGCAGTTGTAGGCGGCGCTGCGCTGCCCTGAGAGTGGCAGCATCTGTGCTCGACTTGCGGAAATGCGCACAGATGCGGCGCACCTTGGTGAGCAAATCAGACAGATTGGGGTATGTCTTGAGGAACCGCTGAACTATTAGATTGAACACGTGGGCCAGGCATGGCACATGTGTCAGTCTGCCGAGTTGCAGAGCCGCCACCAGGTTACGCCCGTTGTCACACACAACCATGCCTGGCTTGAGGTTCAGCGGTGCCAGCCACACATCGGTCTGCGCCGTGATGCCCTGTAACAGCTCTTGGGCGGTGTGCCTTTTGTCACCTAAGCTCAGCAGTTTGAGCACCGCCTGCTGGCGCTTACCCACGGCACTGCTGCTGCGCCTAGAGCTACCGACTGAAGGCGCCGTGCCCACGGATGGTAATTCGGTGGAGGAGGAGGAGGAGGGGTCGGAGGAGGAGGAGGCATAGTACGTCTGAGAGACCGTGACCGAGGTAGGCCCCGCAATCCTCGGTGTGGGCAGTACATGAGCGGCCCCAGGGTCATTCTCGGTCCCAGCCTCCACCAAGTTAACCCAATGTGCCGTCAGTGAGATATAGTGTCCCTGCCCGGCAGCACTTGTCCACGTGTCCGTGGTTAGGTGGACCTTCTCAGAAACAGCGTTGGTCAGGGCACGGATGATGTTCTCTGACACGTGCTGGTGTAGGGCTGGGACGGCACATCGGGAAAAATAGTGGCGGCTGGGGACGGAATACCGAGGGGCAGCCACCGCCATGAGATTGCGAAAGGCCTCGGTCTCTACCAGCCTATAGGGCAGCATCTCCAGGCTAAGCAATTTGGAGATGTGGACGTTGAGGGCTTGGGCATGTGGGTGGGTGGAACTGTATTTCCTCTTGCGCTCCAGCGTCTGCTGTAAAGACAGCTGAACGCTGCGCTGGGACACGTTGGTGGACACTGTGGAGGATCGTTGAGGCGAAGGTGTGGTTTTCCGGCGGGAGGCGCTCGTGCCGGGGTCCTGGGCAGGGGGTTGACTAGCAGAGGCAGCGAGTGACGCAGGGGGTTGACTAGCAGAGGCAGCGAGTGACACAGGGGAAGGAGCAGTGGTGTGACCCGCAGGAGGTGGTGAACGGCCTTGGTTCCATTGAGTGGGGTGTTTAGCACTCATATGCCTGCGCATGCTGGTGGTGGTTAGGCTAGTAGTGGTGGCACCCCTGCTGATCCTGGTGTGGCACAGGTTGCACACCACAGTCCGTCGGTCATCCTCACTTTCTTTAAAGAACCTCCAGACTTGCGAACATCTAGGCCTCGACACGGGAGCTTCACTTCGTGAAACAGTTGTTGCTGATGCACCAGCTCTGGCCCTGCTTCTCCCTCTGGCCACACCACTGCGTCTTACAACCTGTTCTGGTGCAGCACTCGCCTCCGCCTCAGAAGCACTGTCTTCACTCGGCATATCAACCCAGCTCGGGTCAGTCACCTCGTCATCCTCCGATTCCTCAGTCTTCTCCCCCCTCGGAATTCCTCCCCTTACAACAACTTCACCACTGTGTGACAATCACCCACAGACTGCGACAGTTGGAAAACTTGGGCATCGGGAAAGAGTTCAGCAGCAACCTGAGAAGTGGTTTGTGACTCTGGGAAGGGTCCAGAAAACAGTTCCTGAGAGTATGCCGGATCGCATTCCAAATTTTCCTGGGAGGGGGCAGACTGGGGGGAAGGAGGTTGAGGTGGAGGAGCCAGAGGAGTGCTCCCTTGGGTAACGTGGGTGGACTGCGTGGAAGACTGACTGGCGGACAAATTACTTGAAGCATTATCCGCAATCCACGAGATCAGCTGTTCGCACTGTTGTGGTTTCAACAGTCCTCTACCACGTGTCCCTGTAAGTTGAGACATGAAGCTAGGGAGTGTAGCTCTGCGGCGTTCCACAGCTCCCTCATCAGCAGGTACTGTCTCACCCTGCCCAGGACCACGGCCTCTGCCCCCTGCAGTAATTGAATGCCCACGCCCACGCCCTCGTCCTCGACCCTTAGCCCTGGGGTTCAACATTTTCTGTATATAAGTGTATTCTATAAAAAAAAAAAATAAATGGGCCTGGTGTACTGAAACCCACAAACTTGTTCAGTCTGGTTTAATTTTGTGACGTACAGAAAGTGTCACCTGGACAGAATATACGGTTTGGAGTGAGTGTGCTGAACTGTGACACACAGAAAGGTTACACGCAGCTGTGTGAAATGGATTTGTATCACTCAGCTAAAACAACAAAAAAATAATTTTTTTTCTATCTTTTGTTTTAATATTTTTTTTTTAGTTTTGTTTTTTTGGGAACGTGACGTGCAGGAACTATCGGAGACCTAACTCACACCCTGTTAACGGTGGCTATTTAGACTGCGACCCAGACAAATGTCGCACAGAGATTTTTAGGATCAAGCTATATATACGTGACAGGTAGCAAATGACTTGGTTGTATTCGGTGACGTACAGAAAGTGTCACCTGGACAGAAAATACGGATTGGAAAGAGTGTGCTGAACTGTGACACACAGAAAGGTTACACGCAGCTGTGTGAAATGGATTTGTATCACTCAGCTAAAACAACAAAAAAACTATTTTTTTTCTATCTTTTGTTTTAATATTTTTTTTTTTAGTTTTGTTTTTTTGGGAACGTGACGTGCAGGAACTATCGGAGACCTAACTCACACCCTGTTAACGGTGGCTATTTAGACTGCGACCCAGACAAATGTCGCACAGAGATTTTTAGGATCAAGCTATATATACGTGACAGGTAGCAAGTGACTTGGTTGTATTTTGTGACGTACAGAAAGTGTCACCTGGACAGTATATACGGTTTGGAGTGAGTGTGCTGAACTGTGACACACAGAAAGGTTACACGCAGCTGTGTGAAATGGATTTGTATCACTCAGCTAAAACAACCAAAAAAATTATTTTTTTTCTATTTTTTTTTTAATATTTTTTCTTTTAGTTTTGTTTTTTTGGGAAGGTGACGTGCAGAAACTATCGTACAGCTGACTGACACACTAATGACGGTGGCTATTTAGACTGCGACCCAGACAAATGTCGCACAGAGATTTTTAGGATCAAGCTATATATACGTGACAGGTAGCAGGTGACTTGGTTGTATTTTGTGACGTACAGAAAGTGTCACCTGGACAGTATATACGGTTTGGAGTGAGTGTGCTGAACTGTGACACACAGAAAGGTTACACGCAGCTGTGTGAAATGGATTTGTATCACTCAGCTAAAACAACCAAAAAAATTATTTTTTTTCTATTTTTTTTTTAATATTTTTTTCTTTTAGTTTTGTTTTTTTGGGAACGTGACGTGCAGAAACTATCGTACAGCTGACTGACACACTAATGACGGTGGCTATTTAGACTGCGACCCAGACAAATGTCGCACAGAGATTTTTAGGATCAAGCTATATACACGTGACAGGTAGCAAGTGACTTGGTTGTATTCGGTGACGTACAGAAAGTGTCACCTGGACAGTATATACGGATTGGAATGAGTGTGCTGAACTGTGACACACAGAAAGGTTACACGCAGCTGTGTGAAATGGATTTGTATCACTCAGCTAAAACAACAAAAAAATAATTTTTTTTCTATCTTTTGTTTTAATATTTTTTTTTTAGTTTTGTTTTTTTGGGAACGTGACGTGCAGGAACTATCGGAGACCTAACTCACACCCTGTTAACGGTGGCTATTTAGACTGCGACCCAGACAAATGTCGCACAGAGATTTTTAGGATCAAGCTATATATACGTGACAGGTAGCAAGTGACTTGGTTGTATTTTGTGACGTACAGAAAGTGTCACCTGGACAGTATATACGGTTTGGAGTGAGTGTGCTGAACTGTGACACACAGAAAGGTTACACGCAGCTGTGTGAAATGGATTTGTATCACTCAGCTAAAACAACCAAAAAAATTATTTTTTTTCTATTTTTTTTTTTAATATTTTTTTCTTTTAGTTTTGTTTTTTTGGGAACGTGACGTGCAGAAACTATCGTACAGCTGACTGACACACTAATGACGGTGGCTATTTAGACTGCGACCCAGACAAATGTCGCACAGAGATTTTTAGGATCAAGCTATATATACGTGACAGGTAGCAGGTGACTTGGTTGTATTTTGTGACGTACAGAAAGTGTCACCTGGACAGTATATACGGTTTGGAGTGAGTGTGCTGAACTGTGACACACAGAAAGGTTACACGCAGCTGTGTGAAATGGATTTGTATCACTCAGCTAAAACAACAAAAAAATTATTTTTTTTCTATTTTTTTTTAATATTTTTTTTTTAGTTTTGTTTTTTTGGGAACGTGACGTGCAGGAACTATCGGAGACCTAACTCACACCCTGTTAACGGTGGCTATTTAGACTGCGACCCAGACAAATGTCGCACAGAGATTTTTAGGATCAAGCTATATATACGTGACAGGTAGCAGGTGACTTGGTTGTATTTTGTGACGTACAGAAAGTGTCACCTGGACAGTATATACGGTTTGGAGTGAGTGTGCTGAACTGTGACACACAGAAAGGTTACACGCAGCTGTGTGAAATGGATTTGTATCACTCAGCTAAAACAACCAAAAAAATTATTTTTTTTCTATTTTTTTTTTTAATATTTTTTTCTTTTAGTTTTGTTTTTTTGGGAACGTGACGTGCAGAAACTATCGTACAGCTGACTGACACCCTAATGACGGTGGCTATTTAGACTGCGACCCAGACAAATGTCGCACAGAGATTTTTAGGATCAAGCTTTACACGTGACAGGTAGCAAATGACTTGGTTGTATTTTGTGACGTACAGAAAGTGTCACCTGGACAGTATATACGGATTGGAAAGAGTGTGCTGAACTGTGACACACAGAAAGGTTACACGCAGCTGTGTGAAATGGATTTGTATCACTCAGCTAAAACAACAAAAAAACTAATTTTTTTTCTATCTTTTGTTTTAATATTTTTTTTTTAGTTTTGTTTTTTTGGGAACGTGACGTGCAGGAACTATCGGAGACCTAACTCACACCCTGTTAACGGTGGCTATTTAGACTGCGACCCAGACAAATGTCGCACAGAGATTTTTAGGATCAAGCTTTACACGTGACAGGTAGCAAATGACTTGGTTGTATTCGGTGACGTACAGAAAGTGTCACCTGGACAGTATATACGGATTGGAAAGAGTGTGCTGAACTGTGACACACAGAAAGGTTACACGCAGCTGTGTGAAATGGATTTGTATCACTCAGCTAAAACAACCAAAAAAATTATTTTTTTTCTATTTTTTTTTTAATATTTTTTTCTTTTAGTTTTGTTTTTTTGGGAACGTGACGTGCAGAAACTATCGTACAGCTGACTGACACCCTAATGACGGTGGCTATTTAGACTGCGACCCAGACAAATGTCGCACAGAGATTTTTAGGATCAAGCTATATATACGTGACAGGTAGCAGGTGACTTGGTTGTATTTTGTGACGTACAGAAAGTGTCACCTGGACAGAATATACGGTTTGGAATGAGTGTGCTGAACTGTGACACACAGAAAGGTTACACGCAGCTGTGTGAAATGGATTTGTATCACTCAGCTAAAACAACAAAAAAATAATTTTTTTTCTATCTTTTTTTTAATATTTTTTTTTTAGTTTTGTTTTTTTGGGAACGTGACGTGCAGGAACTATCGGAGACCTAACTCACACCCTGTTAACGGTGGCTATTTAGACTGCGACCCAGACAAATGTCGCACAGAGATTTTTAGGATCAAGCTATATATACGTGACAGGTAGCAGGTGACTTGGTTGTATTTTGTGACGTACAGAAAGTGTCACCTGGACAGTATATACGGTTTGGAGTGAGTGTGCTGAACTGTGACACACAGAAAGGTTACACGCAGCTGTGTGAAATGGATTTGTATCACTCAGCTAAAACAACCAAAAAAATTATTTTTTTTCTATTTTTTTTTTAATATTTTTTTCTTTTAGTTTTGTTTTTTTGGGAAGGTGACGTGCAGAAACTATCGTACAGCTGACTGACACACTAATGACGGTGGCTATTTAGACTGCGACCCAGACAAATGTCGCACAGAGATTTTTAGGATCAAGCTATATATACGTGACAGGTAGCAGGTGACTTGGTTGTATTTTGTGACGTACAGAAAGTGTCACCTGGACAGAATATACGGTTTGGAGTGAGTGTGCTGAACTGTGACACACAGAAAGGTTACACGCAGCTGTGTGAAATGGATTTGTATCACTCAGCTAAAACAACAAAAAAATAATTTTTTTTCTATTTTTTTTTAATATTTTTTTTTTAGTTTTGTTTTTTTGGGAACGTGACGTGCAGGAACTATCGGAGACCTAACTCACACACTGTTAACGGTGGCTATTTAGACTGCGACCCAGACAAATGTCGCACAGAGATTTTTAGGATCAAGCTATATATACGTGACAGGTAGCAGGTGACTTGGTTGTATTTTGTGACGTACAGAAAGTGTCACCTGGACAGTATATACGGTTTGGAGTGAGTGTGCTGAACTGTGACACACAGAAAGGTTACACGCAGCTGTGTGAAATGGATTTGTATCACTCAGCTAAAACAACCAAAAAAATTATTTTTTTCTATTTTTTTTTAAA
Organism: Rhinella marina; assembly: GCA_900303285.1. Taxonomy (NCBI): domain Eukaryota; kingdom Metazoa; phylum Chordata; class Amphibia; order Anura; family Bufonidae; genus Rhinella; species Rhinella marina. The sequence goes on along the minus strand of ONZH01018589.1, from coordinate 11,035 downwards.
TATTTTTTTCTTTTAGTTTTGTTTTTTTGGGAACGTGACGTGCAGAAACTATCGTACAGCTGACTGACACCCTAATGACGGTGGCTATTTAGACTGCGACCCAGACAAATGTCGCACAGAGATTTTTAGGATCAAGCTATATATACGTGACAGGTAGCAGGTGACTTGGTTGTATTTTGTGACGTACAGAAAGTGTCACCTGGACAGTATATACGGTTTGGAGTGAGTATGCTGAACTGTGTCACACAGAAAGGTTACACGCAGCTGTGTGAAATGGATTTGTATCACTCAGCTAAAACAACAAAAAAACTAATTTTTTTTCTATATTTTTTTTGTATTTTTGTTTTTTTGGGAACGTGACGTGCAGAAACTATCGTAGAGCTAACTGACACCCTACTGACGGTAGCTATTTAGACTGCGACCCAGACAAATGTCGCACAGAGATTTTTGGGATCAAGCCATACACGTGACAGGCAGCAAATGACTTGGTTGTATTCGGTGACATACAGAAAGTGTCACCTGGACAGAAAATAGTGAGTGTACTGAACTGTGACACACAGAATGGTTCCACACTGCTGTGTGCAATGGATTTGTATCACTGAGATATAACATAAAAAAAGGGGGTTATACATGGCGATAGCTGCACTACTAGTGCCAGCCAGCCAAGTGACAAAAAAAAAAAATGTCTTCTAGCCCTTAGAAGGGCTGTTGGGTTCTTTGTGGGTGATCCCTGCCTAACAGACAACTAAATGCAGGCCCTAACACTGTCCCTGAAAGGCAGCAGCTCTATCCCTAACGACATCCAGACGGCATCTGAGCCGAGCACCGCGGCCAGTCGGTAGTATATTCCAGGGTCACCTGATCAGGCCAGCCAACCCCTGCTATTGACATGTAAGGGCCCCACGTGATGCTGGGTGGTACGCAGAGTCTCCTGGCTTGTGATTGGCTGTGTTTTTAGGCGCCAAAAAAGCACGATGCGGAAGTTGCCATTTCCTCGAGCATGGCAAGATACTCGTCCGAGCAGCGAGCACTTACGAGTACCCTAATGCTCGAACGAGCACCAAGCTCGGACGAGCATGCTCGCTCATCTCTATTGGTGATTGTGGACAGAACAAGGGTTTCTCCAACAAGTGTGCAGTATGGCAGTGTTTATGGCTTTACTCCTCAGCTCTCATCTATGTCTGGCAGAAATTCCACTTCACCTGGACAAGTTCAGGGTCATGGACACGATCAGCTCCACTTGGCTGCAGCTCTGGTCCCTTAAGGATGCTCTCACTCTTTGATGTCGAGGGATTCTCCTCACATAGCTTCTGTATGCTTCTCCCAGGCACAATCTAAGATGGCTGCAGCCTCACTTCCTTTTCCAGGCTTGTGACTCCACCTCTGAGAGTTTAACATCTCATAAAAATAGAAATGCAGTCTGTTAGCTGTGCTTAGGAAACATTGGCCCCTTGTGGCCAAACAGCAGAATATCAGTTCAAATTATTTAACTTCATTTACACAAATACAATGTTCACACAATGTGAGATGTTTCCTCATCTTACAACCGGTCACGCCAGGTCTAAAATTGTGGGAGAGGGCAGGGAAGCTGTCTTACATTTAGAACTGGTGCTTGATGCACCGAAGTTATGGAGAGGCCTGCACCTCTTTATAACTCCAGCGGATCCACTGCAAGCTATGGGGCTTTATTAAGACCAGTGTCTAAAATACCAGTCTTAATAAATGTGTCCCTATGGCTCCTGTAATGGTTAAGTACATCATTTGTCCTTTATCCATTATCCTGTACAAACTACACATGGGAACAGGGTTCTGGTAACATACAATCATGGGATATTCACCCATTTCCTTGACACAAACCAGTAGTTTGCAAACAATCCATCAGTATGAACCTGAAGCAGCTGGAATTTAGATGGAGACACTTGGATTGAGCATGGAGCAGTCATGTTTCCAGATTCAGTCTTCTCTGGCAGTTCCTGCAAACTACTTTTGTATGACAAAGAAATGGCTGAATTTCCTACAACTCATTTAAGAAACTATTTTGAAGTCTAATGTGTGATTTTGCATCTGTGAAGTTTAGAAATATTTAAAAAATGAGCATTTGAAAAAGAATTTTCAGGTGTCTTGTGCATTGTATGCTGCCATTTTTTATGCTACTGATGGGATGAGAACCTCAGTTTGCTAGCTAAAATGGTCTATAATGCTGCAACAGACAGAAGCTCTTTGATAGCACCTTCTACACCGACCTCAAAAAAATTCTAACCAACCTTTGAACCTTTCAATAAAATCTAAAGAATAGGTAAACCATCTGATGTTATAAGACTGGTCATCAAAAAAGCAAAATGAAACATGTTTAAAAAAAATATCAGCCTTGCCATAATTATTCCTCTGAGGTTCACAATGTCATATGGACAGAATGGAGCTGTTCTCTATGGTCACAATCTTATTTCACTCAACATAAAAGGGTTAAATTACCTTCTTAGCACAAGATTTCATGTACTAACTTGAAGTGATGGCAAAGTAAAATGTCAGGTCTGTAAATTGCTGTCTTTTTCTTGTAACCTTTTCCATCCTTCTTCTCTGTACCTTTCCTCAATCTCCATTAAAGTGAGTTGTGCTGCTTAAAAGGCACAGCTTGCTAAAAGCACTCAGGGGAAGATCAGCAGCTAAAATACACAAAAACTGTTTATTACATTGTAAAGGACGTGCAAAACATTGTCACAATGCTCCATGCTGCAACAAGGAGAAAGAACTCACTTATGTACTACACCGTCAGTGGTAATTTAAAGTACAAATCTATTTTAACTGGGGATTAAATGTGTTCCTTATTTTGACAGCCTACAACGTACACTACAGTGAGAGGGCATGTAAGCACAGAACCTATTTCAGCAGGTCAGAGAGTTCTGAAGGGAAGTTGCACAGTGACATACTGTTATACGTCTTTTATGGCAAGCAGATTTTTGGAACCAGTGTATTATTTGCATTGTAATGTCTCATTACTGTCCTTATTAGCAACACAAGTTGCTAAAAACTGCCAGCCAGCCAACCAATTAGCAGATAGCCAGCCCCTTCGATGTCACAGCCCCTATAAAAAACCTCATACTGCCTGGCCTCCACCATTTTACTGTGAACTTAATGCAGTGAGAGATGTGACAGGCGCTAAGGACAGTGATTATGAAAACCTTTGTTTGTAAAAATTTAGGGAAACATTTATTAAGACCGGCGTTTTAGATGCCAGTCATAATAAAGCCCTAAACTGGTGGTGGATCTGCCGAAGTTATGAAGAGACATAGGCCTCTCCATAACTTCTGCACATCCAGCGCAGGTTCTAAATGTTAGACAGCTTCAGGGACAGTACAGGGACAATATAGGAAGATAATAGAGAGATCATAGGGAGACTTTATCCACACTATAGGGAGAGCATAGGGAGAGTACAGGGGCTAATAGAACTGTGTCTCCCTTGGTTAAGAGATAAGCGATTCTATTACACCTTGCTACAATTATTGGGTTTAAAAAGATGTCCAATACTACTGTTATTGTGATGTGCAAAGTGTTTTATATATACGTAATTCTATAATGCCTTGATTCTCTAATCAGGGTTAAAAAGCTGTCTAATACTACTGCTATTGTGGTGTTCACATTGTTTTATACAAACATAATTCTATAACTCCTTGATTCTCTAACTGGGGTGAAATAGCATTCTAAACTACTGCTATTGTGGTGTCCACATTGTTTTATGCATATGTAATTCTATAACGTCTTAGACCCTTGATTCTGTAATTGGGGAGAAATATCGCTCTAAATATTTTTTTCAAGTATTTGGTTTTACACCTTGTGTTATAGATAAGTAATTCCATTAGGCTTTGATTATGTACAGTAATTGCAGTGAAATAGCACTTAATTTTGTATGTATTTGGTTTTACACCTTGTTTTTTACATAAGCAATTCAGTTCTTTGGGGGTTGAATCTTGTAGAATCTTGGGCTACTGCACACAACATCCATTATACCTGACACAAATAAGTGAAGTGTGAAGTGATTCTAAGAGTGATGCCTGCCACCTGCTTGTCATACTGACTGTTTCATTACCACAGCGGACTAGCTATGCATGTTTCTGCAATACACAGTGATGTACACCGATATACATGCTCACTGCAGCCGGGAAATTGTTGATTTATAACACACTTTGTCATGAATTAATTCAGATCAAATCAAATTTGGGGGGGGAAATTTGGCGAAGTGTACAAATCGAATTTTTGAAAACTGCTCATCTCTAATGTGAACATACCCTTAGGTCTCTTTCACACGAGTGTGAAGGATTAGGTCCGGATGCGTTGAGGGTGCGTTCAGTGAAACTCACACCATTTTGCAAGCAAGTTCAGTCAGTTTTGTCTGCAATTGCATTCAGCTGTTCAGTTGTTTCCGCACGGGTGCAATGCATTTTGATGCATTTTTCATGTGCATGATAAAAAACTGAAAGTTTACAAACAACATCTCTTAGCAACCATCAGTGAGAAATGCATTGTATCCTCACTTGCTTGCGGATGAAATGCATTTTTCACTGAAGCCCCATTCACTTCTATGGGGCCAGGGCTGCGTGAAAAACGCAGAATATAGAACATGCTGCGTTTTTCACGCAATGCAGAACTGATGTGAAAAAAATGCTCACAGACACATTGAAATGAATGGGTCAGGATTCAGTGCGGGTGCTATGCGCTCACGTCATGCATTTCACCCGCGTGGAAAACTCGCTTGTCTGAAAGGGGTCTTACACATACATAAAAAAAAATGCCTCCATTTAACAAGAAGTATAAGAAGACACGAGGCACACTAGAAAGAAATGACCTTTGAGACATTTGTTGTTAGGCATTAAAGCCAAAATCCTGACTGCCATATGCCGACAGCTCCCTACAGGCCTCAAATACACATACTGCTCTTTCCCTTCCTAATCCTGCATTGTGCCCAAAAAAACAGTTTATGACCAGATTGTTGTACTTGGGTAAAATTATGCAAATAACTTGGGGTGCCTTTTCTCCTATTACCACTTGTGAAAAGGAAACATTTGGGGCTAAAACTACATATAACATAGTAACATAGTAGCATAGTAACATAGTTTATAAGGCCGAAAAAAGACATCTGTCCATCCAGTTTGGCCTGTTATCCTGCAAGTTGATCCAGAGGAAGGCAAAAAAAACCCTGTGAGGTAGAAGCCAATTTTCTTCACTTTAGGGGAAAAAATTCCTTCCCGACTCCAATCAGGCAATAAGAATTACTCCCTGGATCAATAACCCATCTCTAGTAACTATAACCTGTAATATTATTACACTCCAGAAATACATCCAAGCCTCTCTTGAACTCTTTTAGTGAACTTACCATCACCACCTCCTCAGGCAGATAGTTCCATAGTCTTACTACTCTTACCCTAAAGAGTCCTCTTCTATGTTTGTCCTAATAACCATGTTGCAGCTGGTATTCTACTACTGCTCTCTGCTGCTCACAAAGCCTGCTCAACATGTGTAAGGTAGAATTCCATCGCGTGCTCAGGTCGCCCAGCAGTCGGTGAGCCGGCAACCGCAAGCACTGCTGCAGTGTTGCCAGGACGGCTGAAGCTGTCGGTGACTTGCAGAAATGGGCACACAGGCAACACACCTTCACCAGTAGCTGAGGCAAATTGGGGTAGGTTTTCAGAAACCGCTGAACCACTAAGTGGAATACATGGGCCAGGCATGGTATGTGTGGGAGGTTGGCTAGCTCCAAAGCCGCTACCAAGTTGCGGCCGTTATCGGATAAAACCATGCCTTGCTGTAGGTTGACTGGCGAGAACCACAGCTCTGCCTGTTCTCTTATGTCATGCCACAACTCTGTGACGGTGTGCTGTTTGTCACCCAGGCAAATAAGCTTCAGCACGGCCTGTTGCCGCATACCGACTGCTGTGCTACACTGCTTCCAGCTACTGACAGAAGTCTGAGTGGTGCTGCAAGATGGCATTTCTGCATGGGAAGAAGTGGAGGAGCAGGTGGAGGAAGAGAAGGAGGGGTTGCAGCCGCTACTGTAGGTGGCAGCGAAAATCCGGACGGAAGTAGGGCCCGCAATCCTTGACATGGGTAGCACCTGGGCCATCCCAGGGTACGACTCGCCCTCAGCCTCCACAACGTTCACCCAGTGTGCCGTCAGGGAAATGTAGCGTCCCTGTCCACAAGTGCTTGTCCATGTGTCAGTTGTTAAGTGGACCTTGCCAGTAACTGCGTTGGTCAGGGCACGGGTTATGTTTCTGGACACGTGCTGGTGTAAGGCAGGGACGGCACACCGGGAAATATAGTGGCGGCTGGGGACTGTGTAACGAGGGACAGCCGCCGCCATCAGGCTGCGAAAGGCCTCGGTGTCCACCAGCCTAAACGGCAACATTTCCAGGGCAAGTAACTTGGAGAGTTGCGCGTTTAGAGCTATGGCCTGTGGGTGGGTGGCAGGATATTTGCGCTTGCGTTCAAATGCCTGCGGTAAGGACATTTGAACTCTGTGCTGGGGCATTTAAGTGGACGTGTTGGCTGATGTTTCCTGCAAAGGTCCAGGTGCAGGGCGGGAGGCATTTGGGCCTGCGTCTTGGACAGCAGGTAACAGAGGGGAAGAGGAGGCAGTGGTGTGACCTGCAGACACAGATCGTGGACCCAGGCGTTAAGCCCACCTTTTATGGTGCTTTGCTGACATGTGTCGGATCATGCTGGTGGTGGTCAGGTTGCTGGTGTTTATGCCCCTGCTCATATTGGTACGGCACAGGTTATAAATTACAATACGTTTATCTTCAGCACTTTCCTCAAAAATCCGCCATACTGCGGAACACCTAACCCTTGGCAAGGGAGCGTGCCGCAAGAGGCTGCTCCAGGAAACAGTTGGGGGCCTAGTTGGCGTGGCCTGCCTTTTCCTTTTTTCCACCCCTCTGCCTCTTCCAGCCTGTTACGTTGCTGCGGATCCCTCCCCCTCTGTACTGCTGTCCTCGCTCGGCTTGCCACCTTCCCAGGTTGGGTCAGTTATTTCATCGTCCACCACCTCCTCTTCCACATCCTCACTCTGCTCCTCCTCCTGACATGGTAAACTAACAAGAACCTGACTTAACTGCGTCTCATCCTCATCTACAACCTCTTGAGACACTAATTGCCCTTGACTTATTGCCAACTGTGTCTCATCATCATCATGCACCTCGTGAGACGCTAGTTGCCGGTCCCCACCGTCATCTTCTTCAGACTGTGTTTGCTCAATACGTTGGGAATTAGGGCACAATATCTCCTCATGTCCCACTTCAAGTGGCCTTGGCGAGAGGCCCAAGCCAAGGGACGGTGATGAAAAAAGCTCTTCAGAATATCCCAATGTGGGATCTCTTCTTTGCCCAGACTCTGCATAGTGGGAGGAAGGAGGATCAGGGTGAGGATGCGGTTGCCCAGACTCTTGGCTACTAAGACTGGACTTTGTGGAAAAGGGGGTGGTGCTGAACCGACTGGAAGCATTATTAGCTGAAATCCAACCGACTACCTGCTCGCACTAGTGTGGCAACAAGAGTTGCATCTTGCGCCGCCCTGCAAACTGTGACATGAAGCTAGTAGTTTTGGATGACTTTGTTTCTTGGGCTCTGCCAGCAGGCACAGTTTCACCGCGCCCAGAGCCATGGCCTCTGCGTTCACCATCAGCAGCACGCCCACTTCCCCGTCCCTTAGTGATCGCCTTGCGCATATTGTATAGTATATATGCAACTTGGTCACAACTACAGTACTGCAGATTTTTATTAACTGTATGATCAGAAAAATGTAAACGAATGCCCAATTTTCTGAATGCGCAAACATTATAGAGCAGCCGCAAATGAGGAACTGCGGCCTAAATTATCAGTATTAAATTTAACAACGGATGTCAGCTACATAGACTTTTGAACGGTTGTAATACTCTGTGCACCTAGCGTTACTGACAGGGCACACTTGTTTTTTTTTTGCCACCCAAAAGAAAAAAAAGCAGCCATATTTCACAATGGACTTTAATCTTTTTGGAACAGCGACAATCTTTCTACCTACCCAAATCCTATCCCTAAAGTTTAATTCCCTCCTTGGGCAAATTAAACTGCAGCAGCAAATGAGGAACTACGGCCTAAATTAACGGTATTAAATACGGATGTCAGCTACATAGACTTTTGAACGGTTGTAATATGCTGTGCACCTAGCGTTACTGACAGGGCACACTTGTTGTTTTTTTTGTCACCTCAAAAAAAAAAGCAGACGTATTTCACAATGGACTTTGGTCTTTTTGGAACAGAAACAATCTTTCTACCTACCCAAATCCTATCCTATAGTTTAATTCCCTCCTTGGGCAAATTGAACTGCAGCAGCAAATGAGGAACTGCGGTCTAAATTAACGGTATTAAATACGGATGTCAGCTACATAGACTTTTGAATGGTTGTAATATGCTGTGCACCTAGCGTTACTGACAGGGCACACTTGTTGCTTTTTTTGTCACCTCAAAAAAAAAAGCAGACATATTTCACAATGGACTTTGGTCTTTTTGGAACAGAAACAATCTTTCTACCTACCCAAATCCTATCCGTATAGTTTAATTCCCTCCTTGGGCAAATTGAACTGAAGCAGCAAATGAGGAACTGCGGCCTAAATTAACGGTATTAAATACAGATGTCAGCTACATAGACCTTTGAACGGTTGTAATACGCTGTGCACCTAGTGTTACTGACAGGGCACACTTGGGTTTTTTTTTGCCACCCAAAAAAAAAAAGCAGACGTATTTCACAATTGACTTAGATTGTTTCTGTTCCAAAAAGACCATTCTACCTACCCAAGTCCTATCCCTATAGATTAATTCCCTACTTGCTTAAATTAAACTACAGACGAAAATGAGGAACTGTGGCCTAAATTAACAGTATTAAATGTAACAACGGATGTCAGCTATATAGACTTTTGAACGGTTCTAATACACTGTGCATCTAGTGTTACTAGAGATGAGCGAGCACTAAAATGCTCGGGTGCTCGTTATTCGAGTCGAACTTTTCCCGATGCTCGGGTGCTCGTTTCGAATAACAAACCCCATTGAAGTCAATGGGAGACTCGAGCATTTTTGCAGGGGACCAAGGCTCTGCCTAGGGAAGGCTGGGTGAAAACCTGGAAACCTCAGAAAATGATGGAAACACCACGGAAATGGACAGGAAACAGCAGGGGCAGCATGCATGGATGCCTCTGAGGCTGCCTAATCCCACCATTACCCCAAATTCTCCTAGTGGGGCATGTGTGGTATGGATTCTTCTCAGTTTAAAATCGTATATATGTCCTCTATCTTGGGACCATATATTTCATGGATTTTTCGAACACGGAAAAGGAAAAAGAGCTTGCTCTGGCCAGGGGAGTGTCTTTTCTACTGCAGCTAAGGGGACGTGTCCATGCTCTGCCTATCACAGGTCAGGAGCCAATTAAAAGAGGAACCAACAAAAATCAGTATAATATCTAATACTATCCGGGTAAATTGTTTGGAGAGAGGTAGGGATGAGCGAACCGAACCGTAACGAACCAGATTCGTTACGAACTTTCCCAAATTTTGAGAAAGTTCGTAACGAATCTGGTTAAAATAACGGCGACGCAAAATATACACATATTTATTGAGAATGTACGCTAATGCGTATGAATTCATAAAATGCGTACACATTAGCGAACATTCTCAAATATGCGTATATTTAGGGTATGGAATATGCCATATTCCATACCCTAAATATACGCATATTTGAGAATGTTCACTAATGTGTACACGCATTAGCGTACGCATTAGTGTAATTCTCAAATATGCGTATATTTTGCGTCGCCGTTATTTTGAGCGAACCGTACCGTAACGAACCAGATTCATAACGAATCTGGTAAAAAAAAAAAAACGGCGACGCAAAACTGTACTTTTTTCACAGACTAGACCAGGATACAAGGGATTATTACTCGTATAATCCCTTGTATCCTGGTTTTCTGTGAAAAACAAGATGTGTGACGTCACCCCCACAGCCCCGGAAGTGCCTGAGCGCGCCGACATTTTGTCAGTGCGTCTTCAGACATCCGAGAGAATGGAGCTCCATAGATAGAGAGGGAAAAGAGATAGATAGATAGATAGATAGATAGATAGATAGATAGATAGATAGATAGATAGTCAAACAAGTAGATAGATACAGGGAGAGATAGAGAAGAAATAGAAAGGGTTAGTGAGAGAAGCAGGAGAGAGGAAGAGAAAGCTAGATATAGAAGTTAAGGTGATAGATAGGGAAAGAGGCTGAGAAAGCAAGAGATAGGTAGAGGAAGTCATATAAATAAAAAAAATTGTGACATCTAGGGAGAGATAGGGTGAGATAAAAAAAAAAGAGAGAAAAGAGTCAGGACAGGTAGGATTCCTGTTCCGTGACCGTACACGCTACACGTTGCTGCTCAGCTGGGTGCCGTCAACCACGTTTAGCTGCAACAAAAAAAGTTTAAAAACAACTCCAAAAAAAAAAGTTATAAAGTTTTAAAAAAAAAAGTTATAAAAACAGTTATAAAAAAAGGTAAAAAAAGTTATAAAAAAATAAATAAAGTTTAAAAAAGTATAAAAAAATACATCATTTAATTTTTCCCCACACAATAAAAATATGTCCAAGCGTCCTACTTCCAGCACTTCCCAGGCAAGGAGTGCAACACCAGGCGGTGAGGGTAGGAGAAGTGGCAGCACCAGGCCCGGTGGCAGCCGGGGTAACAGGTGTGGCAGCAGGGTGCAGCTACCCCTGACGGCCACTGGTCAAGTAACAACCACACAGCTAGCGGTTCTAGATTGGCTTACCCAATCCTCCAGTTCCACCGCCCAAAGCTCCCAAACGAGGAGTCAAGCATCGGCTGGATCATCCGACACCACCCTTACATGGACGGTCAGCGAGAGTCCTCTGCCCCGTCCCCTGTTATTAGAACGCCACTCTCCTTGGGGCACCTTCGGCCAGGGAACTCTTTGCAAACCTTGATCTGCCCTTGGAGTCTCTACCACTTTTTAGTGATGAG
>ONZH01018588.1:0-25621 GCA_900303285.1 Rhinella marina | reverse complement strand
GCCCTGCTTCTCCCTCTGGCCACACCACTGCCTCTTACAACCTGTTCTGGTGCAGCACTCACCTCCGCCTCAGAAGCACTGTCTTCACTCGGCTTATCAACCCAGCTTGGGTCAGTCACCTCGTCATCCTCCGATTCCTCAGTCTGCTCCCCCCTCGGACTTCCTGCCCTGACAACAACTTCACCACTGTCTGACAACCGTGTCTCCTCATCGTCCGACACCTCTTTACAAACTTCTTCCACTAACTCAACATTGTCATCATCATCATCACCCACAGACTGCGACAGTTGGAAAACTTGGGCATCGGCAAACTTGGGCAAGGCTCATATGTAAATGAGGGCATAGTGCCCACAGGATTTTTCTACCTGTCTCCATAGCACGGCCTCTCAGTCATTTGCATGTCTACTCCTGCTCTGCTCCAAACAGCTGCTGAGACTGAGAGGCAGGAAGAAAAACCCTCTGGGCACCTGGCCCTCATTTGCTTATGACTTTGGAAGTGAATTGCGGGCAAACGGCTGGATGGATTTTCATACAAGTGACATGTTAGTGGTCAGGGCGACCAGCCCTATCTTACTACAGCAATAGATTAAGGGGTTAATATCCCATGACAGGTCCGCTTTAGGAATTAATCTGCTGTTAGCTCTGAAATTCTGGCCCAAATTATACAAACACAATATATTATCTTCTTAACCTAATAATGTGTTCTCAAGTCATTATAAATTACCTGGTAGTAGTGGAAATGAATACTGAATTATGTTATATATGAATCTAAGATCTAATATACACAGGCAGACCTGTGCCCACAGGAGCTCCATGGGAAAAGAGGCCTACTGTCACCTTAAAGTTAGCTTCATACTATGGGGGAGATTTATTAAGGAGCCTTCGAGTAAGAATTTGCTCAGTTGCCCATAGCAACCAATCACAGCTCATCTTTCAGTTTACCTGAGCTCATTAATATTTTAACCATGAGCTGTGATTGGTTGATATGAGCTGAGCTGTGATTGGTTGATATGAGCTGAGCTGTGATTGGTTACTATGAGCCACTAAGCACATTTTTACTCTAAGGTATCTTGATAAATCTCCCCCTATATTTCTGAAGACATGTAAATGGGCCATATGCTGTCCTTGCACAGGAGCCCTTGGCTGTCAGCGTCTGCCAATAAAAATACTATTTTGATATTATAACAAATATACAAACATCTTACTTTTTGTATGTGCTAGTGAAGAAACTAGAATGTAGGACTGTGATCATTTCACTGATGGAACAATTTTTATAGCCTTCAAGGTACAGTAGGAGTATTTCAGTGTTTCGTGTTGTCTCTCTAATCCGTTATTTGTATGGATACCAACGTCTAACGCTCCTTGGCGGAAGACATGCGCCCATTTCTGTTCAGTAGAGAAAACAGATTGTTATATCTTCTACTAAATATTCTCATTAGAATTTTAATAAACAAATTCTATCATTTCAATGTTACAAATTCAATCCATAAATTGAAATATTTCTGGATCATAAATATTTGATTAAATACGTATTTTTTTATATTATGTTTATCAAACAATGCATTTTTTTTAATTCTCATGTTCATCCCTGCAGGAAATACTACTTACATATACAATTTTTATACCTTTATTTCTGGTAACCATTTATTAGAGAACCACTGCCTCAGTTTGGGAGTTGATTTCCAAATGTTTGATTTTTTGTAAAGTTTGAAGTGCAAGATTATGGTTTTCCGTGCTGGTGGCGTTTGCCATCTCACGTAGCATCTTCAAAACATCTTTTCGACTGGCTCGTACTTTGAGCTCTTTCTTTGCAACCCATTCTGTCCACGCTTTTTCAGGTGGAAATCGCACAGTAAATTTTGTGATTCTAAAGAAACAAGACAGAGTTAACAACTTATTTTAACTAAAACCACAATGAGTCTAGCCACGCCTGCTCTATTGACTCCTGACGATAAGCCGCGCATGCTCTACTGACTCCAGTGACACCATCCCAGCGCAGCACAGCTTATGGGCATTCTTTAGTATCAGGACAGGGGCATTTCTATTTATTAGTAAGGTAGGGGACATTATTAACCCCTTCAGGACCGAGCCATTTTTGATTTTTTAATTTTCATTTTTTTTCTCCTCGCATTCTAAAAGCCAAAACTTTTTTTTCCCATGTACAGAGGCATATGATGGCTTGTTTTTTGAGTCACCAAATGTACATTGTAGTGCCACCCTCCATTTCACTATAAGATATACTGTGGAACTGAAAAAAAAAAATATTTGAGTGGTGAAATAAAAAAAAAAATATACAATTTTTTAAATTTGGTGCACTTTTATTTTTATGCCATTCAATGCTCGGTAAAACTGACATGTTATCTGTGTTCTGCAGGTTGATACGATTACAAGGATACCAGATTTATATAGTTTTTATTAGATTTTACCACTTTTAAAAAATTAAAATTTTATAAAAAAAATAAATAAAAATGTATCACCACATTCTGACCACTATAACTTTTTTATTCTTCAGTCTATAGAGCTATATGAGGGGTCATTTTGTGTGCCATGATGAGACGTTTCTATCGATACCATCTTTGTATTGACCGGACTTTCTGATCTCTTTTTATTAAATTTTTTCTGACTTAAATATTTCTAAAAATCACCAATTCCGACTTTGGTATTTTTCTCCGTTTACGCCGTTCCCCGAGTGCAATCACGAACCTTAAATTTTCCGCACGCAGCGATACCAAACATGTTTATGATTTTTTTTTTTTACATTATTATATTTGGAAAATGGGAAAAGGGTGGTGATTTAAATTTTTATTAAGGGAAGGGATTTTTCGGGTTAATAAAAACATTAATTTTTTAAATACATTTTTATAGTCTCCATAGGAGACTATTATGGGCAATACCATGATTGCCTATACAGATCTATGGAGCATAGATATGCTCCATAGATCTATTAAATCGGCACTCCATTGCTTGAGCCTGGCTCAGCCAGGCTCAAATAATGGCAGAGCCACAATGCAGCCAAAGCCATTCAGTAAAGCTGCGGCTGCATTGTGAACAGATCGGGTCCCCTTGATCTCATCGGGGGGCTCGTTCTGTCCACTAGACCACCAGGGAGCCTTCCGGACCGCATTTTAACACCACTGTCAGCGCTGACAGTGGTGTTAAAATCCCTGCAATCGCCGGTGTCTGCTATTAGCGGCGGGTGTCAGCTGCTGAGAGCAGAAGACACCCGCCGGTAAAAGCATGGGCTGGCGGTGGGAGGCCGTGCTGAGGACCCCCACCCCCCGCCAGCCCGTTAAATAACGTTGCGTGGTCCAGAAGGGGTTAAAAAGGCAGGGGGCATTATTAAGAGGGAAAGGCCTTATTGAGAGGGCAGGAGCAGTAAGAGGACGGGGGCATTAAAAAAGGCAAAAGGGACATTATACATATTTAATAAGGGTGTAGGGAAAATATTATCGCCCGTAAATCCTGGCCACAGGTTTAATAACCTGAACTGACAGAATCATAGAGATCTATCGGGATCTGTCATAGGAACCTATCATGCTATCAGTTCATGGGATTAGACCGGCTGCCAGGATGGGAACTTAGGCTTTAATAAGTATACAAGGCCAAATGGAGAGTCTTTCTATTGGCACATTATTCTGCTGCACAGGTGGAGCAAGTCGTACGCCCCTTTGAATATACAAAATGGTATTGTATTGCAGACCTGCGGGGATCCCTGGGGGCCCTTCGTTTATGGGAGCACCTGATTGATGAGATGCGTCTGGGCACATGTCCTGCTGTATGTCACATGACATGTGTATCCACTGTTTAGTTCTGCATTCAGTGATCACTCCCCCCCCCTCCCTTTTCCCGATCCTCTTGTGTCGTCTGTGTTGTCTATATTGTTGGTGTGTTTTGAGTCTCTTTAGCTTACTTTGTTACGGGCTAATTGAATTGTACTGTGGTTATGTTTACCTATGTCTTTTTTTTTTTTCTTCATTAAAGGGGTTCTCCGGGAATTAAGAAAATGAAAATACGTAAATATTACTTTATTATAAATATTTTCCCAAATACCTTTCATTAGTTATAATGGATCGTTTTGTCTGGGGAGCGATCATTAGGAGAAACAAAATGGCCACCGTCCTATAAGTACACACAGAACCTGTCCTAATCACACAGGAGGACAAGTTATTTCACAACACTGAGGTAAAGAGCTGCCTCATCCTCCTCTCTGCTCTACTTGTCAGGGATTATGATCCTGAATACAGATGATAAGATCTTTAGCTGAATCTCTGTAGGAAAGGAGCTCATGAGGAGACATGAAGTACAGACAGGAGGTGAGGATGTGACTAATGAGCAGCAGCTCTTGTCTGCAGTCTCCATTACCACAGTCTGTCCTGTCCATCCTCTCTGTACAGTCATGGCCAAAAGTTTTGAGAATGATACAAATATTAATTTTTACAAAGTCTACTGCTTCAGTTTTTATAATGGCAATTTGCATATACTCCAGAATGTTATAAAGAGTGATCAGCTTAACAGCAATTACTTGCAAAGTCAGTATTTGCCTAGAAAATGAACTTTATCCCCCAAAACACATTTCAACATCATTGCAGCCCTGCCTTAAAAGGACCAGCTAACATCGTTTCAGTGATTGCTCCATTAACACAGGTGTGGGTGTTGATGAGGACAGGGCTGGAGATCAATCTGTCATGATTAAGTAAGAATGACACCACTGGACACTTTAAAAGGAGGCTGGTGCTTGGCATCATTGTTTCTCTTCTGTTAACCATGGTTATCTCTAAAGAAACACGTGCAGTCATCATTGCACTGCACAAAAATGGCCTAACAGGGAAGAGTATCGCAGCTAGAAAGATTGCACCTCAGTCAACAATCTATCGCATCATCAAGAACTTCAAGGAGAGAGGTTCCATTGTTGCCAAAAAGGCTCCAGGGCGCCCAAGAAAGACCAGCAAGCGCCAGGACCGTCTCTTAAAAGTGTTTCAGCTGTGGGATCGGGCTACCAGCAGTGCAGAGCTTGCTCAGGAATGGCAGCAGGCAGGTGTGAGTGCATCTGCACACACTGTGAGGCGGAGACTCTTGGAGCAAGGCCTGGTCTCAAGGAGGGCAGCAAAGAAGCCACTTCTCTCCAGAAAAAACATCAGGGACAGACTGATATTCTGCAAAAGGTACAGGGAGTGGACTGCTGATGACTGGGGGAAAGTCATTTTCTCTGATGAATCCCCTTTTCGATTGTTTGGGACATCTGGAAAACAGCTTATTCGGAGAAGACGAGGTGAGCGCTACCACCAGTCTTGTCTCATGCCAACTGTAGAGCATCCTGAAACCATTCATGTGTGGGGTTGCTTCTCAGCCAAGGGAATCGGCTCTCTCACAGTCTTGCCTAAAAACACAGCCATGAATAAAGAATGGTACCAGAATGTCCTCCGAGAGCAACGTCTCCCAACCGTCCAAGAGCAGTTTGGTGATCAACAATGCCTTTTCCAGCATGATGGAGCACCTTGCCATAAAGCAAAGGTGATAACTAAATGGCTCAGGGAACAAAACATAGAAATTTTGGGTCCATGGCTTGGAAACTCCCCAGATCTTAATCCCATTGAGAACTTGTGGTCAATCATCAAGAGACGGGTGGACAAACAAAAACCTACAAATTCTGACAAAATGCAAGCATTGATTGTGCAAGAATGGACTGCTATCAGTCAGGATTTGGTCCAGAAGTTGATTGAGAGCATGCCAGGGAGAATTGCAGAGGTCCTGAAGAAGAAGGGTCAACACTGCAAATATTGACTTGCTGCATTAACTCATTCTAACTGTCAATATAAGCTTTTGTTACTCATAATATGATTGCAATTATATTTCTGTATGTGATAAAAACATCTGACAAACACACATAAAAACCAGAGGGCAGCAGATCATGTGAGAATAGAAGATTTGTGTCATTCTCAAAACTTTTGGCCATGACTGTACTTCATGTCTACTAATGAGCTCCATTGCTTCATCTGTATTCAGGACCATAATCCCTGATGAGCAGAGCAGAGAGGAGGATGAGGCGGCTCTTGACCTCAGTGCTGTGAAGTAACTTGTTCTCCTGTGTGATTAGGACAGGTTCTGTGTGTACTAATAGGACAGCGTTTTTTTGCTTCTCTCCTAATGATTGCTCCCCAGACAAAATGATCCATTATAACTAATGAAAGGTATTTGGGAATATATTTATAATGAAGTAATATTTAAGTATTTTCATTTTCTTAATTCCCGGAGAACCCTTTTAATGAAGACTAAGTCTGTCAAGGAACAATGGGAGGAGTTGAAGTTTTGCAACAGGTGCAGAGCTGTTGACACTTACCCAGAAGAAGCATGGAGCTGCACATGAGGGGAGCTGGGTAGTATTTATTTTTTAACTTTGTACCCCCCTAATCTCATGGTAACCTCCTCACCACAACCCCCCACCCCAGAGTGGTCTCCCCACACCGTAGCCTCCTCATCCCCCACCCGAACAGTAGCCTCCTCATCCCATCCACCTGAACAGTAGCCTCATCATCCCACCCACCCGAACAGTAGCCTCATCATCCCATCCACCCGAACAGTAGCCTCATCATCCCATCCACCCCACAGTAGCCTCCTCATCCCCACCCACCCGAACAGTAGCCTCCTCATCCCCACCCACCCGAACAGTAGCCTCATCATCTCATCCACCCCACAGTAGCCTCATCATCCCATCCACCCCACAGTAGCCTCCTCATCCCCCACCCGAACAGTAGCCTCATCATCCCATCCACCCCACAGTAGCCTCATCATCCCCACCCACCTGAACAGTAGCCTCCTCATCCCCACCCACCCGAACAGTAGCCTCATCATCCCATCCACCCCACAGTAGCCTCATCATCCCACCCACCCGAACAGTAGCCTCATCATCCCACCCACCCGAACAGTAGCCTCATCATCCCATCCACCCCGCAGTAGCCTCATCATCCCATCCACCCCACAGTAGCCTCATCATCCCATCCACCCCACAGTAGCCTCATCATCCCCACCCACCTGAACAGTAGCCTCCTCATCCCCACCCACCCGAACAGTAGCCTGCTCACCCACCCCCACCATAGCCCCCTCACCTCAAGGTAGCCCCCCCCCCTTCCCTCCATAGTAGCCCCCTCACCCTTAGGTAGCACCCCCACCGGTAGGCAGGTGACATGGGAAAAACAAAAAACAAAAAAACATTTAGTTACCTAGCCTCCCAGCTCCGGCGCTCCATGCTCCGACTACTCTGCTGTCTGTAATGGCACCAGCTGATCAGCGCTTGATTGCTTGAGGCTCCCTCAGGGAACCTCAAGCAATGCTAGATAGATGGCAGCCATGGAGGCCTAACAGAGGCGCCAATCATTTCAAAAAGGTCGTTGCGAGCCAGCCTCCAATCCAATATGAAAACAAACATTTCAAAAAAATTATTCACATACACGTTAGTTTTAATAAAGAATATTAGGTTACACTTTAATATTAAAATCTATAACCCTGTGATTGGTCCTCTTTAAGCCTCCCTGGACCCATGTGGACAGAGGGTGTCTGTGATAAACTGTTTCAACCAGACCTTCGGCATTCCCAGGGGGTGCGGAACATCAGAGATGTACATAGAATTAATTAATATAACTCAGTATGTAGTTGCACAACCAGTTGCATTTTTTTAAAACATCATGCATGCTGCCTAGGTGTTTGGCTTGATTGAGTATCTACACAGAAATCATGGCCACAAATGTGAATTATTATTCCAGATGGGAGAGGGTTAAAAAGGCACATCCCGCCGTCAGGTTCCTTTATTTTCCAACCTAAAACTGTTACAATGTGTTTTAAAAATCCCTCCCCCAGTATCTTCATACTTATTATACACTAGCAGAAAGACCTGGCTTCCCCCGGGTATATTTCATCTATTTCATTTAGTGTTTCTGTGTGTCGTTGCAGAGAGAAAGTCAATGCAGCTGACAGAAGTTGATTTTTACCTTCATTTTTTCAATCCCCATTGGCTGCGGAGTGGGAGGGGGCATGATCTGACCGGGTTGGGGGCGTGGTTTACCGGGACCTTTGGGGGGGGTGCTTTTAGGTCCTTCTTTTCAGGGTGGCCTGAATTATAGGTCAATGCCATGGTAATTTGAGGAAACACAATGGGTAGCAGTGGAAGAAAACATTGCTTCGCACAGGTATATTTAATCTATTTTATTTAATGTTTGTGTGTGTGTCATTGCAGAGAGAAAGTCTCCTTCCCACCCTTTCCTGCAGCTGGCAGAAGTTTATTTTTACCTTTATTTTTTCAATCCCCATTGGCTGTGGAGTGGGAGAGGGCGTGGCCTGACCGGGGGCGTGGTTTAGCGAGACCTGGGGGGGGGGGGTTGCTTTTAAGTCCTTTTAGTGGAAGAAAACATCTTTTATTACTACTGAACGGTAGTAGTCTAAAATTAGTCTATTTCAGCTAATGTTTCTGTGTGTTGTTGCAGAGAGAAACTCACCCTCCCACCCCTGCATCCCAATTGGCTGCGGATGGGGAAGGGGGTGTGGCCTGTCAGAGTCGGGGTGTGGCTTAATGAAACCTGGAGCAGGTGTAAGTCCTTCTTTTGAGAGTGGTGTGAATCACAGGTCGGTGCCATGGTAATTTATGAGGACACGCAATGGGTAGCAGTGGAAGATTTACTACTGAACGGTCATAGTCTAAAATTAGTCTAAAACATAAGTTACATTTATGGTAACCGGAATACCCCTTTAACAGTATCATCCACAGCGCTCTGCCCCTTTAAAGCATTGAATAGAAATGACTGGATTGTTACCTGAGCTCCTCAGCTGGCTGCTAATTACCTGGCTGTGTTGTTATGGAAACCTGCCCTCCCTGTGTGTGTCTGCGCAGAGAATGGCAGTTGGGGTTTAAAACCAATGCTGTCAGGCTAATATTGGCTAATGCAGGTCATATTTTGGGAATATCTCAGGAACGTTATGTCCTAGAGAGATGAGACCTGGTCTAAAATCTTCCCGGGCACCTGATGTACCTGTGTGCCGAATTTGGTGAAAATCGGTCCAGTAGTTTGGTCGCGCATAGAGAACAGACAGAAACTCATTTTTATAATAGATAAGTAGCAGGTTACCTGTTTTTCAGATTTTTCCTGTTTCTTTGAATGAGCAAAGTTTTTTCCAAGATGACACTGCAGAGAACACCCGTAAAGGAAATTGGTGTGACTCCCTCAGAATTTGGGCTCCTCCACAAAATTCTCTCTGAACCAGCTGGCTTCCAGTCTTTAAAACAGAAGACTTGTTATTGGGACAGTATTGTCAAAAAACTTTATTTTTAAAAATTAACCTATATGAGACTATTCAACTGATTCTTTTTAATAAAATCTTGGCAGCTGGATTTCTGGATCTAATTTTAGGAGTTATCTGCATGTGTTTGATTTCAAGCTGGGCTTATTCACTTCTGCTATTATCAGCACTTTTAGGGTCCATTCACACGTCCGTATTTTGTATCCGCATCCGTTTCCACAATTTCGGACAATTATGCGGATCCATTCATTTCAATGGGTCCCAAAAAAATGCGGACAGTACACTGTGTGCTGTCCACATCCGTGTGTCCGTTCCGGCTGTCCACATAAAGAAATCCTCCTGTCCTACTTTTCTCCCGAATTGCGGTCTGTAGCACAATGAAAGTCTATGGATCCGCAAAAAATGCGGAAGACATGCGGAAAGGCATCCACATGTCATCCGTATTTGTGGATTCCGTTCCAGGAGGGGAGAAAAAAAAAAGAAAAGGTACAGATGTTATTCATCCATATGGATATATCCTTTCCGTTTTTTACGGAAAAACTGAGTTTTTTTGCGGAACAACGGATCTGCAAAAAACTGACCGTTTTCCAGGATGTGCACAAATACGGACATGTGAATGAGGCCTTATTGCTATAAAGCAGCATCGCTTAAAATCTTTCTACTCCTCCGGGTCTAGGATGAATGGATGAAAGAATTGTGTGATTTGAGTATTTCCTCCTGACTGCACTGTTCCTCCATAGGCTTTATATCTAACATGCTGTCCAATAAACTAGCTATATGAAAATACATGTTAGCTATCCTAACCAACAGAGTGTACATTGTGTCAATGGTTATTTTTAATTTTTGAACCCAGCTGAAAACAGGCTGCCGAGCTCAAAGCACAGCAGCCTTCATATATAACTGCACAATAAACACATACTTTCATATCCCTTCTGGGCCTTGTCGTTCTCATAAAATAACTTTATAAAGCATGCCCCGAGCTGAGCTTTGTAAGCCGAGGAGGCGTGGTTTATCCTCCGTGCCGCAGCTCGCTCTACCCTGCCTGCCGCTGCATGTGAGTTATCAGTGAAGTATCGGAGCTTGCTGGGAAGCGAGCGGCAATGAATGACAGGAGCATAGTGCATAGGCGCAGACCGACGACGGCCATGCATGCTCCAGATTCTGTCCTGGCCCAGGGGCTTGGCCATGACAGCAAATGACGAGTAAAGGGGACAGTGATAGTATAATGAAGAGGGCTGTTAGGAGCACACAAAGGGAGGGGGGGAAAGCTGCGGGGGACATAACTGAAATAGCAGCCGAATTGTCTGGAGATAAACCAAAATTTTGGCACATCTCGCTACAGCAGAGAATTTCAATACGTTGTCCGACTCTACGTCGATTTCAGGTGCTCTGACACAGCTGAAATTTTTTCATCCATTTTTTTGGTGCATTTGTGGCGCAAGTTAGAACACATAAAAGCTGGTGGAAGTTCAAAACAATGCGCCAAAAAATTGGAGCAATTGGGAAACCACCCACAGCAACCGTCAAAAACGAGTCAGAAGCGACCCTCCAGTTTTCAATCCCTCAATGTATATATACATACTGTCCTTTCAAAGGCTATCTGTATTAACTCTCTATATATGCAATGACCAAATTCAATACCCTCATTGCCAAAATTTCTGGTCTTCTGAAGAACTAGGAAGTTCGATTTTGTTTCCTCAAAGTAGGATAAAGCTTTCTGCAATGCCTCAACAGAACCAAAAATTTCCGTTTGTGAATCAACACAGGATTGAATACCCTAGAAAAAAATAAAATAAAAAAATATTGGAAAAGCAGTTAAATTATTGAGAAATAAAGAACAGCAAAAAAAGGTAACATTATGACCTCTCTATTTCTAGCTGTTCACTTGAGGGTATACAGCGGTGAGAGTTACCCAGGGCTCGCCAATATAAGTATTATATCTCAAAGGGTTGTAAGTATGTACGTACCTTGTCAATAGCACTTGTCCCCAGTAGATATGAACAATCCCGCCCTCTGCACGCTTTGTAGGAATAGATAGAGGGCAAAAATGGGTGGAGCTAGTGGGCATCGGTCGTTCGGCTTACAATTATTGAACACAAATTGAAAGTGTATGGGGGCCTTTAGCCACCACTGCATTAAAGTATTATCATAAGGTAAGGGGTAAAGGCATGTGGAGTAATCACTGGTGCCAAGTGAGGCAGGAGTAACCTGCTGACAGATGTGGGAAGAGGTGGAACTGACAGCTATTACGTTGCGGAGCGGGTTTTACAAAAAAGAAGAGTAATGAATAACCCAACTGGCAAGAAAAACAAATGAATGGCCGCCTAGTGCAAGTCAACCTGGCAGGCATTAGTGATTATCATTACGTCACGATTTTTAGATTAAAATGTACTATTGATTATCACTGGCCTGGGCGGGGCTAAGGTCCATTCAAGTGAACAGAGCTTAGCCCCGCCCAGGCCAGTGATACTAGTCGTGACGTCACTGGGCCTGCGGTAAACACAGAGAAGGCCGCGGCGCTCCTGCAGCGCCGCTGCCTTCTCAAACAGCTGATCGGCGGGGGTCCCAGGTGTCGGACCACCGCCGATCAGAGGCTGATGATCTATCCAAAGGAAGAACTGCAGAACCCCTTTAACACATGCACATGTATCTATAGGTTATACTGGATGACTATTCTACCGCTACAAAAACTGCTAAATAGAAGAAAATGGCACCAGTGGTTGAAGAGATTAAAAAGAGTAAAGAACATCCATTTCAGAATTTAATCATATTTGTCCAGTACAAATGTAAGTAAATAAAATAAAAAGAGAAATAAATAAATATCGACATACACACATACATATATATTGAAAAATTTTACTTCACTCATGCACAAGTTAGCCTCTGGTCTCATTCATCAGTGACTGATGGGCTGATTAAAGGTACGAGCATTCATGTCAATGCTTTTTCGGCCGATATAATCTGCCTGTGTAAAATGACCTTTAAAGAGGACCTCTCACCGCTCCTGACGTGCTTGTTTTAATAGCTTCGTGCATTCCCCACATACTAACAATTCTGGATCATCTATTCTTATGTCTCTATGTTGTGCCATTCTTTTATTATTTGCACTAGAAGTTATGAATGAATTGCTATTTGTCTTCAGTAAAGGAGCAGAGGGGAGGTGACCAGTTGGGGGTGTGTCCCAGCACAGACTGACTCTATCCAATCAGTGCTGCCATGTTCACACTGTGCAGGCACACACCCCCAACTGGTCACCTCCCCTCTGTTCCTTTACTGAAGGCAAATAGCAATTCATTCATAACTTCTAGTGCAAATAATAAAGGAATGGCAAAACATAGAGACATAAGAATAGACGTTCCAGAATTGTTATTACATGGGGAATGCATGAAGCTATAAAAACAGACAGGTCAGGAGAGGGGAGAGGTCCTCTTTAAGCTCTTACTGCACACCTAGATTATATGACCAATTATCTGTCAAAAAATAATTTAAATAATCTACAGATGAGCCGTATGTGTAACAGGGCCCTTAGATACTATCTGCTGAGCTGTTTATCACATGATAGGATTAGATATACAGCTTAGCAGACAGTATCACACAGGATAGGATTAGATACACAGCTCAGCAGACAGTATCACGCATGATAGGATTAGATACACAGCTCAGCAGACTGTATCACACATGATAGAATTAGATACACAGCTCAGCAGACAGTATCACACATGATAGAATTAGATACACAGCTCAGCAGACAGTATCACACATGATAGAATTAGATACACAGCTCAGCAGACAGTATCACACAGGATAGGATTAGATACACAGCTCAGCAGACAGTATCACACAGGATAGGATTAGATACATAGCTCAGCAGACAGTATCACACATGATAGAATTAGATACATAGCTCAGCAGACAGTATCACACATGATAGAATTAGATACATAGCTCAGCAGACAGTATCACACATGATAGAATTAGATACATAGCTCAGCAGACAGTATCACACATAATAGAATTAGATACACAGCTCAGCAGACAGTATCACACATGATAGAATTAGATACCAGCTCAGCAGACAGTATCACCACATGAAGAATTAAACAGCCAAGACTTCCCAGCAGACAGTACCACACAGGATAGGATTAGATACACAGCTCAGCAGACAGTATCACACAGGATAGGATTAGATACACAGCTCAGCAGAAAGTATCACACTGGATAGAATTAGATACAGAGCTCAGCAGACAGTATTACACATGACAGGATTAGATACAGAGCTCAGCAGACAGTATCACACATGATAGAATTAGATACAGAGCTCAGCAGACAGTATCACACATGATAGAATTAGATACACAGCTCAACAGACTGTATCACACATGATAGAATTAGATACACAGCTCAGCAGACTGTATCACACAGGATAGCATTAGATACACAGCTCAGCAGACTGTATCACGCATGCACTGCCTGTCTATATATGCTCAGTACACAGTTTTAACTATCATCAGCAGCAGGGCTAGTTGCAAATGAAGACAAAAAAAAACTTTGTTGCATTATACATAAATATATTTATCTTAACACTTTAAGTGCCCATATGGGATTTTCAAATTAAGCAATAAGAATGCTGGAACCTTCCCTGGCTTCCGGATTCAGCCACGGCATAGGGGAATCCCCGCAGCAGCTTTTTCATATTTGGCGCCATACCATGACGTCACTGCACACGGCAGCCAATCACTGACGGGGGGGGGCTGTCCAGAGCATCCAGTCAGTGATTGGCTGCTGTGCACGGTGACGCGAATGCTTACTTTCCCTGACTCCCTGCTACCTTTGTAAACAGTCATGGGCTTCTCCTTTAACTGCATTCAACAGATTTTTCAATGGAAGGCCTTGAGCAGAGCCTGGGCTCCAATAGCAAGCCGTCTGAATTCTGCAACTGCACATCTGGATGCCTATATCATCCTTAAACACAAGTGACAAGTACTTACATTGACACAGCTTATGAGGGGTTAAGCTGAACATTAGAGATAGATTGAGGCTACTTTCACACTAGCGTTTTATAATTCCGGTATTGAGTTCCGTCATAGGGGATCAATGCCGGAATAAAATTCTTCAGTTTTGTCCCCATTCATTGTCAATGGGGGCAAAACTGAACTGAAGACAACGGAGGCTCCTGAAAGCATTCCGTTCCGTCTTCAGACCGGAGAGCAAACCGCAGCATGCTCCGCACCAAGACGGATCCAGAATGACCCCCAATGAAAGTCAATGGGACGGATCCGTTTGGTGTGACACAATGGTGAACGGATCCGTCACCTGCACACATACATGCAGACATACAAACATACATACATACACATAAACATACATAGACATATACACATACAAATACACATACATACTTACATGCTCCTGGCAGGTCTCCACAGCGCAGGAGGAGCAGGACACATAGGACGATTCCACCTGGCGCCCAGCAGAGGGCAATGTGGGGAATCGTCCTATGTGTGCTCCGTCTTGCTACTCCTGCGCTGTGGAGACCTGCCGGGAGCATGTAAGCAGGGCCGGCCTTTGGGGTGTGCGACCCGTGCGGTTGAACAGGGCGCTTCACTCCCGGCCAGTTAAGGGGGCGCCCTGCCAGAGCACCCCCTTAATGGCCCGGCCTGCTCCTGTACAGCATCTTGTGCCCCCCCTCAGACCTCAGATCAGCCCACCCAGCCACTTTAGGTGGTGGCTGGGTGGGCTGATCTGAGGTCTGAGGAGGGGCACAAGACGCTGGTCTGAGGGGGGCACAAGACGCTGATCTGAGGTCTGATGGGGGCACAAGATGTTGATCTGAGGTCTGAGGGGGGCACAAGACCCTGATCTGAGGGGGGCACAAGACGTTGATCTGAGGTCTGATGGGGGCACAAGACGCTGATCTGAGGTCTGATGGGGGCACAAGATGCTGACCTGAGGTCTGATGGGGGCACAAGACGCTGATCTGAGGTCTGATGGGGGCACAAGACGCTGACCTGAGGTCTGATGGGGGCACAAGACGCTGACCTGAAGTCTGATGGGGGCACATTGTGTTGATCTGAGGTCTGATGGGGGCACAAGACGCTGATCTGAGGTCTGATGGGGGCACATTCTGCTGATCTGAGGTCTGATGGGGGCACATTCTGTTGATCTGAGGTCTGATGGGGCACAAGACGCTGATCTGAGGTCTGTTGGGGGCACATTGTGTTGATCTGAGGTCTGATGGGGGCACAAGACGCTGATCTGAGGTCTGATGGAGGCACAAGATGCTGATCTGAGGTCTGATGGGGGCACAAGACGCTGATCTGAGGTCTGAAGGTGGACACAAGATGTTGATCTGAGGTCTGATGGGGCACAAGACGCTGATCTGAGGTCTGATGGGGGGCACATTGTGGTTGATCTGAGGTCTGATGGGGCACAAGACGCTGATCTGAGGTCTGATGGGGGCACATTGTGTTGATCTGAGGTTTGATGGGGGCACAAGACACTGATCTGAGGTCTGATGGGGGCACACTATACTGATCTGAGGTCTGATGGGGGCACATTGTGTTGATCTGAGGTCTGATGGGGGCACATTCTGCTGATCTGAGGTCTGATGGGGGCACATTGTGTTGATCTGAGGTCTGATGGGGCACAAGACGCTGATCTGAGGTCTGATGGGGGCACATTGTGTTGATCTGAGGTCTGATGGGGGCACAAGACGCTGATCTGAGGTCTGATGGAGGCACAAGACGCTAATCTGAGGTCTGATGGGGGCACAAGACGCTGATCTGAGGTCTGAAGGTGGACACAAGATGTTGATCTGAGGTCTGATGGGGCACAAGACGCTGATCTGAGGTCTGATGGGGGCACATTGTGTTGATCTGAGGTCTGATGGGGGCACAAGACGCTGATCTGAGGTCTGATGGGGGCACACTACGCTGATCTGAGGTCTGATGGGGGCACATTGTGTTGATCTGAGGTCTGATGGGGGCACAAGACGCTGATCTGTGGTAGTACCACATTATCAGTACTAGTGTTATCTGTGATTTTACACAGGACTGCAGGTAACACTACTACATTTTCTATACTCAGATAGCCATCACTGTGTTGCCTCTACAGTTACAAAGGACTGCAGGGGACATCTACTATATTATCTATACACAGATAATTATGACTCTGTAAGGGGGCCCTCTGAGACTTTATCGCCCAAGGGCCCACCTGAACCTGGAGCCGGCCCTGGGCTGACGTCACACATGCGCAGAAGGACTCAGAGGGTGGTAGGGGAAAGTTAGCGGCTGCACTTTAAGGCCCCATCCATATACTTAAGGCCCCATCCTGTATAGGATAATAGAGAAGGCAGTCATGGCACACATAACTCACACATGATTAAACACCAGTGAGAGGTTTAGTGATGTCAGCTATGTGTGTGCCATCTCCATTATCCCATACAGGAAAATATAGTGACAGTATTAAAAGTCAGACTGTATAGCGCTATAAATACAGTGCAGAGATATATAGTGTGATATAGGACAGTATAGAGAGCTATAAATACAGTGCAGAGATATATATATATATACTGTCCTACTCTATATATCTCTGCACTGTATTTATAGCTCTATACTGTATGACGTTAGTACTGTCACTATATTTTTCTGTATGGGATAATGGAGATGGGATGGCACACATACTTCTTTAAGTAAATATATATATAAATGGGGGGGGGGGGGGGGCGCCGAGAGAAAGTTTCGCACAGGGCGCCATCTACCCTAAGGCCGGCCCTGCATGTAAGTATGTCTGTGTATATGTGTCTGTGTGTATGTACTGTGTGACATGTGTGCGGCCGGAGCGCGGTTCAGGCCCCACACATGTCCCTGCGGCAGCACGGATCCGGTGGCACCCTTCACCTGCCGGATCTGGGCTGCCACTAGTGTATGTAGAGGGATATCTGTCTATCTATTATCTATCTATCTATCAGCAGATTTATGAAGACCTGTGTGAACTTAATATGGAATATTTCCCCATCACAAACAGTCAGATTCTGTCATTCATTTTCAGAGGCTCTGTGGAAAATAAAAACAACCACCTTATTGCTTGCCGTGGGATAACTGCACCACATTTACATTACACAGGTCTTCACCGTACGGTACATAGTGACATATGTACATCATTATGCATCAAGGGTTTTAAAGAAGAAGTGTCAAGTTTGCAAGTTATGCTATATCCATATGGTAAGAGTAGACCGAACTGGTGGGGGTCTGGCTACTGTGACCCACATAGATTCCCAGGATGGGGCACCCAGGAGAACAATGGAGTGCAGAGCTGAGTATGTGCACTTCAGCTACATTCACTCTATGTCTGCATTGGCGATTTCCCTCGATCCTCCAGTGCTTACATAGAGAATTCATGTGCGGCAAGTGAATATAATTGGCCCTGTGCTCCGTTTACTTCTCCACCTCGGCAACAAGTAGCATCATTATGGGGCGGTCCTGTAATAACCATCTGTGAAGATCACTGCAGTCACACCCCCACTAATGGCCAGAAATTACAAACTTGACAACACCCATTTACATTGTGAAATACAACCTTTTTGTCCTACCTGCGAAGAGGAACCGTTTACTTCATTTTCGTAATTCTCAGAAGTACTCCCAGCAGTATCCGTTGCTGTTTGGTCTAAAATATATAAATAACTAGCAGCAAGACCCGGCTTCGCCTGGGTATATTTCATCTATTTATTTAATGTTTCTGTGTGTTGTTGCAGAGAGAAAGTCAATGCAGCTGACAGAAATTGATTTTTACCTTCATTTTTTCAATCCCTATTGGCTGCGGAGTGGGAGGGGGTGTGGTTTAATGGGACACGGGGGGGGGGGGGGGGAGGTTAAGTCCTTTATTTCAGGGTGGCCTGAATTATAGGTTAATGCCATGGTAATTTGAGGAAACACAATGGGTAGCAGTGGAAGAAAACATTGCTTTGCGTGGGTATATTTAATCTCTTTCATTTAATGTTTCTGTGTGTCGTTGCAGAGAGAAAGTCATCCTCCCTCCCATCCCTGCAGCTGACAGATGTTGATTTTTACCTTCAATTGTTCAATCTCCATTGGCTGCGGAGTGGGAGGGGTCATGGCCTGACTGAGTCGGGGGCGTGACGTTGCAAGACCTGGGGCGGGGTTTTAAGTCCTTCTTTTGATGGTGGCCAGAATTACAGGTCGATGTCATGGTAATTTATGAGGACACGCCATGGGTAACAGTGGAAGAAACCATTGCTTTGCACGGGTATATTTAATCTATTTCATTTAATGTTTCTGTATGTTGTTGCAGAAAGAAATCCAACTTCCCTCCCACCCCTGCAGCTGACAGAAGTTGATTTTTACCTTCATTTTTTCAATCCCCGTTGGCTGCGGAGTGGGAGGGGGCGTGGCCTGACAGAGTCGGAGCGTTGGTTTCGCAAGATCTGGGGCGGGGGTCAGAGTGGCATGAATTACAGGTCGATGACATGGTAATTTATGGGGACCTGCAATGGGTAGCAGTGGAAAAAAACATCTTTTATTAGTACTGAATGGTCGTAGTCTAAAATTAGTCAATTTCATCTATGATTTTTGTGTGTCATTGCAGAGAGAAATTCAACCCTCCCACCCCTGCAGCTGATTTTTTTCAATCCCCGTTGCCTGCGGAGTGGGAGGGGGCGTGGCTGGCAGAGTTGGGGGTGTGGATTATCAAGATGCTTCGAACGGTTGTAGTCTGAATTAGTCTATTTCATCTAAAATTTTGTGTGTCATTGCAGAGAGAAATTCACCCTCCCACCCCTGCAGCTGACAGAAGTTTATTTTTACCTTTATTTTTTCAATCCCTGTTGACTGCGGAGTGGGAGGGGGCGTGACCTGACAGAGTTGGGGGTGTGGCTTAGCAAAGCGCTTCGCATAGGTGATTTAATCTATCTCATTTAATGTTTCTGTGTGTCGTTGCAGAATGGCTGCAGAGTGGGAGGGGGCCGTTGGTCTGACAGAGTTGGGGGCGTGACTTAGCAAGGCGATTCGAACAGTTGTAGTCTATAATTAATCTATTTTATCTAAAATTTTTGTGTGTCGGCGTGGGGCGTGGATTAGCAAGACGCTTCGCATGGGTGGATTTAATCTATTTTATTTAATGTTTGTGTGTGTTGTTGCAGAATGGCTGCGGAGTGAGAGGGGGCGTGGCCTGACAGATGGGCGTGGCTTAGCAAAAGGCTTCGAACGGTTGTAGTCTATAATTAGTCTATTTCATCGAAAATTTTTGTGTGTCGTTGCAGAGAGAAATTCACCCTCCCACCCCTGCAGCAAACAGAAGTTTATTTTTATCTTCATTTTTTCAATTCCCATTGGCTGCGGAGTGGGAGGGGGCGTGACCTGACAGAGTCGGGGGCGTGGATTAGCAAGACGCTTCGCATGGGTGGATTTAATCTATTTTATTTAATGTTTGTGTGTGTTGTTGCAGAAAGAAAGTCAATGCAGCTGACAGAAGTTGATTTTTACCTTTATTTTTTCAATCTCTGTTGGCTGCGGAGTGAAAGGGGGTGTGGCCTGACAGAGTCGGGGGTGTGGCTTAGTGAGACCTGGGGCGGGGGTTTTAAGTACTTCTTTTAGGGTGGCCTGAATTAAAGGTCAATACCATGCTTATTTATGAGCCCACGCAATAGGCAGCAGTGGAGGAAAACATCTTTTATTACTACTGAACTGTAGTAATAGAAAAACACATGAGTTATATTTATGGTAACCGCAATACCTTTAACAGTGTCAGTAAATAGAAATGGATGAGATCCTCAGCTGCTGATAATTACCTGGTTGTTATGGAAACCTGCCCTCCCTGTGTGTGGCTTTGCAGAGAATGGCAGTTGGAGTTTAAAACCAAAGCTCCCAGTTGTAATGTTGGCTAATGGAGATCATATTTTGGGAATATCTCGGGAACGGTACGTCCCATATTGTCTATGCCCAATGCAGTTACACTGACTTTGATGTTTCTCTCTCTGCTACGGCGTAAATCTGGTCATCAATGACTGTTTGACAGTTCAAATACACTCTTCCCCTCCTATTCTGCAATCATGTAACTGATAACACTGCGTTCTTAAAGGTACAGCACTCCACTTTGCAAGACCACTACTTTTTTTTTTTCTCTTATTGGAAGAACCTTTAACGAGCGCCGATCAGCAAGATCGATGCTTGTTGCCTGAGCTATTATATGCTCAGACATTAAGCAGGCAGTGGAAGGAGGGGCCGCACGAACAATCGATTTGATTATTCGCGCTGCTCTTGACTTTAATCAGCCGTTGTCCACAGATCTCCTATTACACAGGGAGGTCACCTGACCTAGTGGGCAGGGCTTACTCTGATTGGCTCAGGCTCGGTAAGCCAGTGACGCATCACTTCTGCTGCGACTGCTGAGACGAGCAGAAGCACTGTGTGTGAAGTTCTGTGTTGTTAAAATTGGGGTGCAATTGTTCTGGGAATCCATATTACACCTTAGGGATACTGCAGGGCTAGTAATTAATCAGGCAGGGAGAGAGACAGGGAGACAGATAGGGAGAGAGACAGGGAGATACAGGGACAAAGATCAGCTGCAGGGCCACAGTCAAATGAAAATGTCTGGCATGGAAAAGCAAAAGGGGTCCAGTTCCAGCCAGACCTCGAGCTCTAAAAAAATGAAGGAGAAGGTGGCACAGGTCAGCAGTGCAAAAGGACCTGTAGCCGGAGCTTCTACTTGTAGGATTCACAATACTTGGCCGGTGTTCCACCAGTCTAACCCACCAAGGAGCAAAATTGTAGTGGAGGAGAAAGTGGATGAGGTAGTGGAGTGGATGGCGCGCTCATCTCAGTCTCAGCCGGATGATCTGCTGTCATCTGCTGATACAGTATCCATATGTAGCCAGGGGTCAGACTCAGAGCGTTCCTCCTGCTCCACCATTCCGCTCCAGCAAAGCCTAGCGTTGCGCGTGCCCGCGTATTATACAATTGCTAGACAATAATACGCTGAGGATTCGTACGCAATTTGTACGCTCATGCGTACGTGTTCAAATAAATTGCGTACCTTTAACAACTGAACGTTCGTTATTAGTGCGTGAATGTTCGCAAAACACCACATAATAACGTATGATTTGTACGTGGCGAATTTTGGATGATTCGCTCATCTCTATTGATGAGTGATTTACCTCAAGGCCACTTGTTAAGTAAAGTTCAACTGTTTTGCAAGCAACTGCCTCCTCATTTCTTCCGCCATTCACCTATTTGCACCGCAAGGTGCTGGCGTCACGAATATATCGGGGACCCTGCCAACCGACACCCTAATCTTCCACCATCAAGGGCACCTCACACCAACACCCAACAGAGCACCTGAAACCAGAGAGTGCCCCGAAAGAGTTGGTGTCCCCTTCCATTCACTGCACGCCGGCCCAGGGAGCAACAGCTTCAAACTGTGAGTAATATATCCATCGGCTCACCACCACTGTGACAACACCACACACTCACAAATACGCCCCTGCGGCCTAGTCGCTGCACTGATCCCTCTGCTCACAAGGATTTAGCTCGCTCTACATAAGGCTACATGTCATCCATATTTACATGGCCTCGTTGCAGGTGAATGATGCTGAGCTGCAATACCAAGCACAGCCACTATACTATGTATGGCGCTGTGTTTGGAGAGATGCTGGGAGCTGCCTGTACTCACCAGCTCTCCACTGATTGCTGCGGCTCCCTGTAACAGCTGATCGGCGGGGGTGCTGGGACTCGGACCCCCAGAGATCTGAAAATGATGACCTATCCTGAAGATGTCATCATTATATTTACCAGGATAACCCTTTAAGCCCTAAATTACACTACTTAAAAAGAGAGATATGCCCCCCCCCCCCATTGTCCTTCACTGCCAAAGCAGATGAATAAGAAGACAAGGAGCAGTAATGTGTGGTCATGTGGGTCCCACCTCTGGGATATACACCTATCTGGTATGAGGGTTCTTAAGATCAGCGTCTAAAAACACTGGTGTAAATAAATGAGCCCCATAGTTTATAAGGCTGAAAACTGTCATCCGTCCATCCAGTTATCCTGTAAAGTTGATCCAGAGGAAGGAAAAAAAACCCTCATGAGGTAGAAAACAATTTTCCTCATTTTAGGGGAAAAAATTCCTTCCAGACCCGAATCAGAATAATGCCCTGGATCAACGACCCCTCTCTAGTAACTATAACCTGTAATATTATTACCTCCAGAAATACATCCAGGCCCCTCCTGATCTCTTATAGTGAACTTACCATCACCTCCTCCTCAGGGAGAGAGTTCCATAGTCTCACTGCTCTTACCGTAAAGAGTCCATAGTTTCACTGCTCTTACAGTAAAGAGTCCATAGGTCTCACTGCTCTTACAGTAAAGAGTCCATAGTCTCACTGCTCTTACCGTAAAGAGTCCATAGTCTCACTGCTCTTACAGTAAAGAGTCCATAGTCTTACTGCTCTTACTGTAAAGAATCCATAGTCTCACTGCTCTTACAGTAAAGAGTCCATAGTCTCACTGCTCTTACCGTAAAGAGTCCATAGCCTCACTGCTCTTACCGTAAAGAGTCCATAGTCTCACTGCTCTTACAGTAAAGAGCCCATAGTCTCACTGCTCTTAAAGTATAGAGTCCATAGTCTCACTGCTCTTACAGTAGAGTCCATAGTATCACTGCTCTTACAGTAAAGAGTCCATAGTCTCACTGCTCTTACTGTAAAGAATCCATAGTCTCACTGCTCTTACAGTAAAGAGCCATTAGTCTCACTGCTCTTAAAGTATAGAGTCCATAGTCTCACTGCCTCTTACAGTAGAGTCCATAGTATCACTCTCTTACAGTAAAGAGTCCATAGTCTTACTGCTCTTACTGTAAAGAATCCATAGTCTCACTGCTCTTACAGTAAAGAGTCCATAGTCTCACTGCTCTTACCGTAAAGAGTCCATAGCCTCACTGCTCTTACCGTAAAGAGTCCATAGTCTCACTGCTCTTACAGTAAAGAGCCCATAGTCTCACTGCTCTTAAAGTATAGAGTCCATAAGTCCTCACTGCTCTTACAGTAGAGTCCATAGTACATCAATGCTCTTACAGTAAAGAGTCCATAGTCTCACTGCTCTTACAGTAAGAAGTCCATAGTCTCACTGCTAAGGAGGTCCATAGTCTCACTGCTCTTACCGTAAGAGTCCATAGTCTCACTGCTCTTACAGTAAAGAGTCCATAGTCTCACTGCTCTTACCGTAAAGAGTCCATAGTCTTACTGCTCTTACCGTAAAGAATCCATAGTCTCACTGCTCTTTCAGTAAAGAGTCCATAGTCTCACTGCTCTTACCGTAAAGAATCCTCTTCTATGTTTGTGTACAAACCTTCTTTCCTCCAGACGCAGAGGATGTCCCCTCGTCACAGTCACAGTCCTGGGGATAAATAGATGATGGGAGAGATCTCTGTACTGACCCCTGATATATTTATACATAGTTATTACATTTCCCCTCAGTCGTCCCTAATTTTGATAATCTTTCTGGGTCCTGTAGTCCACCCATTCTAGTTATTACTTTAGTTGCCCTCCTCTGAACCCTCTCCAGCTCTGCTATGTCTGCCTTGTTCACAGGAGCCCAGAACTGTACACAGTCCTCCATGTGTGGCCTGACTAGTGATGTGTAAAGTGACAGGGACTATGTTCTCATCACCGCCATCTATGCCTCTTTTGATGCAACCCATTATCTTATTGGCCTTGGCAGCAGCTGTCTGACACTGGTTTCTACAGCTTAGTTTGCTGTTCACTAAAATTCCTAGGTCCTTTTCCATGTCAGTGTTACCCAGTGTTTTACCATTTAGTATGTACTGGTGACTTGCATTATTCCTTCCCATGTGCATAACCTTACATCATCTGCCACTTCTCTGCCCAAGCCTCCAGTCTATCCGGATCCATCAGAGGCAGTATTAGTGAGCTGGATACAGCACCTACAGAATTCAGCCTCTGCCTCCATTAACAGTGTCGGACTGGGGTGTCTAGGGCCCACCAGTAAAATGTATTTTTGGGGCCCACCGTATGGATACATTCAAATATTACCTGCTCACACAGCAGCAGGATGCTACCAGATGATTGAATATAGGGGTCCCTGCAGCAACTTTGAGAATGAAGGTCCTGGGCAGAAGAGGCCACTGGCAGCTTTCCTCTATACCTAGAAGACATCTCAGCTCTGATCGTGTCTATAATAATTAACTGGGGAGTTTCTTTAAGAATCTATCAAGTTTTTTATATGAACGTCGGCTGGTGGAGGAGCTGCTGTGTTATCTGCCACTTCTGCAGGGGGTGGGGATATCACTGTCTCCGCACAGGAGGGTTAGTCTGTAGGAGCAATGAAGGTCACAGCGCGAGGAGGAAGTAGAATATGAGCCAAGAAGACAATGTCTGTCAGTGACAATGGTGACGATGTCGTGGAGCAAATAGAAGAGTTTATTTTATATGTAAATACTGTTTGGATGAAGATGAAATATTAATATGTCCACATACGTTATAAAACTATTACATGGAGCGTCGTTACTTCTCCCCATGTCACTCTGGACTCTCCCGCAGTGTGGGTGGAGGTGTGAATACAGAGATAAGAAGCAAGGTTCATGGGGACAGTTCATCCTCACTGCGCTGGAGGTAAACAGGGTTCTTCTTCTCTTCTGAGAAATATAATGTAGTTGTTTGGCTGATTCAGGATAATTCCACCCCAAAAATAAATATTCTTATTGGCTTTTAAGCTGGAGCTGCTCGGTGACATCAGATGATATGTTACATTGTGACACTACACTTAATGACTGTCAATGGGTTCACATTGCGACACGTTATACGTCATGAGAGTCACATAAAATCCAACACTTGGATTCTTGGTTGCAGGTCATATGTGACTTTCCTATGATAGAACACAATACAAGTCATGTGCAACTACAACTTCTACAGTTTGTCAGATATTATTTGCTTCTCTCCTGTGTGAATTCTCTGATGTCTAACAAGACACGATTTCTGCGTAAAACATTTTCCACATTCTGAACACGGATATGGCTTCTCTCCTGTGTGAAGTCTCTTATGTATAACAAGATTGTCTTTGTGTGGAAAACATTTCCCACATTCTGAACATGAATACGGTTTATCTCCTGTGTGACTTCTCAGATGAACGTTAAGTTTGTCTTTAGTAGTAAAACATTTCTCACAGTCTGAACATGAATATGGCTTCTCTCCTGTGTGAATTCTCTGATGTCTAATAAGACCCGATTTGTGATTAAAACATTTCTCACATTCTGAACATGAACTATGGCTTCTCTCCTGTGTGAATTCTCTGATGGTTTTAAACATTTC
>ONZH01018587.1:0-15309 GCA_900303285.1 Rhinella marina | reverse complement strand
CCTCCTCCTGCAGGGTGATACCAGACAGAAGAGAGCTATGAGCCTGCTCCTCCTGCTGCAGACAGAAGAGAGCCTGCCCCTCCCCCTGCAGGGTGATACAGACAGAAAGAGAGAGCTATGAGCCTGCCCCTCCTCCTGCTACAGCAGGGTGAGGGTGATACAGACAGAAGAGAGCTATGAGCCTGCCCCTCCTCCTGCAGGGTGATACAGACAGAAGAAGAGAGCTATGAGCCTGCCCCTCCTCCTGCAGGGTGATACAGACAGAGAGAGAGCAGGGTGATGAGCCTGCCCCTCCTCCTGCAGGGGTGATAGACAGACAGAGAGAGAGCTATGAGATACCAGCTATGAGCAGCCTGCCCCTCCCTCCAGGGTGACAGGGTGATACTGCAGAAGAGAGCTATGAGCCTGCCCCTCCTCCTGCAGGGTGATACAGAGCAGAAGAGAGGCTATTGAGCCTGCCCCCATCCTGCAGGGTGAAACAGACAGAAGGAGAGCTATGAGCCTGCCCCTCCTCCTGCAGGGTGATACTGACAAGAAGAGAGCTATGAAGGCCTGTTCCCTCCTCCTGCAGGGTGATTACAGACAGAGGAGAAGCTATGCGCCTGCCCCTCCCCTGCAGGGTGATGCAGACAGAAGAGCAGCTATCGAGCCTGCCCCTCCTCCTGCAGGGTGATACAGACAGAAGAGAGCTATGAGCCTGCCCCTCCTCCTGCAGGGTGATACAGACAGAAGAGAGCTATGAGCCTGCCCCTCCTCCTGCAGGGTGACAGAAGAGATACAAAGGTGATACAGACAGAAGAGAGCTATGAGCCTGCCCCTCCTCCCCTGCAGGGTGATACAGACAGAAGAGAGCTATGAGCCTGCCCCTCCTCCTGCAGGGTGATACAGACAGAGAGAGAGCCTATGAGCCTGCCTTGAGCCTCCTCCTGCAGGGTGATACAGACAGAAGAGAGCTATGAGCCTGCTCCCTCCTCCCCCTGCAGGGGATAAGAAGAGAGCTATGAGCCGCCCCTCCTCCTGCAGGGTGACAGAAGAGAGCTATGAGCCTGCCTGCCCCTCCCCTCCTGCAGGGTGATACAGACAGAAGAGAGCTAATGAGCCTGCCCCTCCTCCAGGGTGATGCAGGGTGATGAGCCTGCCCCTCCTCCTGCAGACAGAAGAGAGCTATGAGCCTGCCCTCCTCCCTGCAGGGTGATACAGACAGAAGAGAGCTATGAGCCTGCCTGAGCCTGCCCCTCCCCTGCAGGGTGATACAGACAGAGAGAGCTATGAGCCTGCCCCTCCTCCTGCAGGGTGATACAGACAGAAGAGAGCTATGAGCCTGCCCCTCCTCCTGCAGGGTGATACAGACAGAAGAGAGCTATGAGCCTGCCCCTCCTCCTGCAGGGTGATACAGACAGAAGAGAGCTATGAGCCTGCCCCTCCTCCTGCAGGGTGATACAGACAGAAGAGAGCTATGAGCCTGCCCCTCCTCCTGCAGGGTGATACAGACAGAAGAGAGCTATGAGCCTGCCCTCCTCCTGCAGGGTGATACAGACAGAAGAGAGCTATGAGCCTGCCCCTCCTCCTGCAGGGTGATACTGACAGAAGAGAGCTATGAGCCTGCCCCTCCTCCTGCAGGGTGATACAGACAGAAGAGAGCTATGAGCCTGCCCCTCCTCCTGCAGGGTGATACAGACAGAAGAGAGCTATGAGCCTGCCCCTCCTCCTGCAGGGTGATACAGACAGAAGAGAGCTATGAGCCTGCCCCTCCCTCCTGCAGGGTGATACAGACAGAAGAGAGCTATGAGCCTGCCCCTCCTCCTGCAGGGTGATACAGACAGAAGAGAGCTATTGAGCCTGCCCCTCCTCCTGCAGGGTTGATACAGACAGAAGAGCTATGAGCCTGCCCTCCCTGCAGGGATACAGCAGAAGAGAGCTATGAGCCTGCCCCTCCTCCTGCAGGGTGATACAGATAGAAGAGAGCTATGAGCCTGCCCCGCCCCCTGCAGGGTGTATGATGTGGTGTCTTTGTGTTGTACAGGAAGATCTCCCAGGCCCCGCACCCGTCTGGCTCTCAGGAGAATGGTGACCTGGCTGACTACCTGCTGCAGACGTTTCGGGGATATAACATGGACCACACCTGGGTGGAGAGTCACTTTGCTGAGCTGCAGTTTCCTAACAGGTGAGCAGACAGTGACCCGTCCTCGCCCGCCCTGTGCAGGTCTCCTCATCAGACGTACTTGTCCCCTATAGGTCTCAGCCGAATTCCCTGAACATAGTGAATGGCAGTGAAATTGTGGAGCGGATTCCCATCGGTGACCCGGATGTGTACTGTCCATACAGCGCCTCGAAGACCGTGGAGGTAACGCCCCATCACTCTTACAAACTTTTCACACATACGGCCTCAGGGGTTTAATTTTAGGGGGTGAAGGGGTTGATAACACCACTGATAATACAGACCGGGGGTAAAAACACCAGAGATAATACACACTGGGGGTAAAAAACACCAGCGAGAATACACACCGGGGTTAAAAACACCAGAGATAATACACACCGGGGGTAAAAACCAGCGATAATACAGACCGGGGTAAAAACACCAGCGATAATACACACCGGGGGTAAAAAACACCAGAGATAATACACACCGGGGGTAAAAACACCAGCGAGAATACACACCGGGGGTAAAAACACCAGAGATAATACACACCGGGGGTAAAAACACCAGCGATAATACACACCGGGGGTAAAAACACCAGAGATAATACACACCGGGGGTAAAAACCAGCGGAATACACACCGGGGGTAAAATACCAGAGATAATACACACTGGGGGTAAAAAACACCAGCGATAATACAGACCGGGGGTAAAAACACCAGAGATAATACAGACGGAGGTAAAAACACCAGCGATAATACACATCGGAGGTAAAAACACCAGCGATAATACACACCGGGTGTAAAAACACCAGAGATAATACACATCGGAGGTAAAAACACCAGAGATAATACACACCGGGGGTAAAAACACCAGTGATAATACAGACCCGGGGGAAAAACACCAGAGATAATACACACCGGGGGCAAAAACACCACAGATAATACACCACCGGGGGCAAAAACACCAGAGATGATACACACCGGGGGCAAAAACACCAGAGATAATACAGACCGGAGGTAAAAACACCAGAGATAATACAC
Organism: Rhinella marina; assembly: GCA_900303285.1. Taxonomy (NCBI): domain Eukaryota; kingdom Metazoa; phylum Chordata; class Amphibia; order Anura; family Bufonidae; genus Rhinella; species Rhinella marina. The sequence goes on along the minus strand of ONZH01018587.1, from coordinate 12,129 downwards.
ACCGGGGGTAAAAACACCAGCGATAATACACACCGGAGGCAAAAACACCAGAGATAATACACACCGGGGGCAAAAACACCAGAGATAATACACACCGGGGGTAAAAACACCAGAGATAATACACACCGGGGGTAAAAACACCACTGATAATACAGACCGGGGGTAAAAACACCAGAGATAATACACACCGGGGGTAAAAACACCACTGATAATACAGACCGGGGATAAAAACACCACTGATAATACAGACCGGGGATAAAAACACCAGAGATAATACACACGGGGGGCAAAAACACCAGAGATAATACACACCGGGGTAAAAACACCAGAGATAATACACACCGGGGGTAAAAACACCACTGATAATACACACCGGGGGTAAAAACACCACTGATAATACAGACCGGGATAAAAACACCAGCGATAATACACACGGGGGCAAAACACCAGAGATAATACACACCGGGGGCAAAAACACCAGAGATAATACACACTGGGGGTAAAAACACCAGAGATAATACACATCGGGGGCAAAAACACCAGAGATAATACACACCGGGGGCAAAAACTCCAGAGATAATACACACCGGGGGCAAAAACACCAGAGATAATACACACCGGGGGCAAAAACACCAGAGATAATACAGACTGGGGGCAAAAACACCAGAGATAATACACACCGGAGGTAAAAACACCAGAGATAATACACACCGGGGGTAAAAACACCAGAGATAATACACACCGGGGCAAAAACACCAGAGATAATACACACCGGGGGTAAAAACACCAGAGATAATACACACTGGGGGTAAAAACACCAGCGATAATACACACCGGAGGCAAAACACCCAGAGATAATACACACCGGGGGCAAAAACACCAGAGATAATACACACCAGGGGTAAAAACACCAGAGATAATACAGACCGGGGTAAAAACACCAGCGAGAATACACACCGGGGGTAAAACACCAGAGTAATACCACCGGGGTAAAAACACCAGAGATAATACACACCGGGGGTAAAAACACCAGAGATAATACACACCGGGGGTAAAAACACCAGAGATAATACACACCGGGGGTAAAAACACCACTGATAATACAGACCGGGGATAAAAACACCACTGATAATACAGACCGGGGATAAAAACACCAGAGATAATACACACGGGGGGCAAAAACACCAGAGATAATACACACCGGGGGTAAAACACCAGAGATAATACACACCGGGGGTAAAAACACCACTGATAATACACACCGGGGGTAAAAACACCACTGATAATACAGACCGGGGATAAAAACACCAGCGATAATACACACCGGGGGCAAAAACACCAAGAGATAATACACACCGGGGGTAAAAAACACAGAGATAATACACACCGGGGGTAAAAATCACCAGCGATTATACACACCGGGGGTAAAACACCAGAGATAATACACACCGGGGGCAAAAAACACCAGGATAATACCACACCGGGGGCAAAACACCAGAGATATACAGACTGGGGCAAAACCAGAGATAATACACACCGGGAGGTAAAAACACCAGAGATAATACACACCGGGGGTAAAACACCAGAGATAATACACCACCGGGGGCAAAAACACCAGAGATAATACACACGGGGGTAAAAACACCAGAGATAATACACATCTGGGTAAAAACACCAGAGATAATACACACCGGGGGTAAAATCACCAGCGATTATACACAACCGGGGTAAAAACACCACTGATAATACACACCGGGGGTAAAAAACCACCACTGATAATACACACCGGGGGTAAAAACACCAGAGATAATACCACCACCGGGGGTAAAAACACCAGAGATAATACAGACCGGAAGTAAAAAACACCAGAGATAATACACACCGGGGGTAAAAACACCAGAGATAATACACACCGGGGGTAAAAACACCAGAGATAATACACACCGGGGGTAAAAACACCATTGATAATACAGACCGGGGGTAAAAACACCCAGTGATAATACAGACCCGGGGGCAAAAACACCAGAGATAATACACATCGGAGGTAAAACACCAGCGATTATACAGACCGGAGGTAAAAACACCAGAGATAATACACACCGGGGGTAAAACACCACTGATAATACAGACCGGGGGTAAAAACACCAGCGATAATACACACCGGGGGTAAAAACACCAGAGATAATACACACTGGGGGTAAAAAACACCAGCGATAATACAGACCGGGGGTAAAAACACCAGCGATAATACACACCGGGGGTAAAAACACCAGAGATAATACACACCGGGGGTAAAAACACCAGAGATAATACACATCGGAGGTAAAAACACCAGCGATTATACAGACCGGAGGTAAAAACACCAGAGATAATACACACCGGGGGTAAAAACACCAGAGATAATACACACCGGGGGTAAAAACATCAGAGATAATAGACACCGGGGGTAAAACACCATTGATAATACAGACCGGGGGTAAAAACACCAGTGATAATACAGAACGGGGGCAAAAACACCAGAGATAATACACACTGGGGGTAAAAACACCAGCGATAATACATACCGGGGGTAAAAACACCAGAGATAATACACACCGGGGGCAAAAACACCAGAGATAATACACACCGGGGGTAAGAACACCAGATATAATACACACCGGGGATAAAAACACCACTGATAATACACACCGGGGGTAAAAACACCAGAGATAATACAGACTGGGGGTAAAAACACCAGAGATAATACACACCGGGGGTAAAAACACCAGAGATAATACACACCGGGGGTAAAATCACCAGCGATTATACACACCGGGGGTAAAAACACCACTGATAATACACATCGGGGGTAAAAACACCACTGATAATACACACCGGGGGTAAAAACACCAGAGATAATACACACCAGAGGTAAAAACACCAGAGATAATACAGACCGGAGGTAAAAACACCAGAGATAATACACACCGGGGGTAAAAACACCAGAGATAATACACATCGGGGGTAAAAACATCAGCGAGAATACACACCGGGGGTAAAAACACCAGAGATAATACACATCGGAGGTAAAACACCAGCGATAATACAGACCGGGGGCAAAAACACCAGAGATAATACACACCGGGGGTAAAAACACCAGAGATAATACACACCATGGGTAAAAACACCAGAGATAATACACACCGGGGGTAAAACACCACTGATAATACAGACCGGGGGTAAAAACACCAGAGATAATACACACCGGGGTAAAAACACCAGAGATAATACACACCGGGGGTAAAAACACCAGAGATAATACACACCGGGGGTAAAAACACCAGTGATAATACAGACCGGGGGCAAAAACACCAGAGATAATACACACCGGGGGCAAAAAACACCAGAGATATACACACCGGGGACAAAAACACCAGCGATAATACACACGGGGGGCAAAAACACCAGAGATATACACACCGGGGGGTAAAAACACCAGTGATAATACAGATCCCGGGCAAAAACACCAGAGATAATACATACCGGGGCAAAAAACACCACAGATAATAACACCGGGGGCAAAAGCACCAGAGATAATACAGACCGGAGGTAAAAAACACCAGAGATAATACACACCGGGGGTAAAAACACCAGCGATAATACACACCGGAGGCAAAAACACCAGAGATAATACACACCGGGGGCAAAAACACCAGAGATAATACACACCAGGGGTAAAAACACCAGAGATAATACACACCGGGGGTAAAAACACCACTGATAATACACACCGGGGGGTAAAAACACCAGAGATAATACACACCGGAGGTAAAAACACCAGCGATAATACACACCGGGGGTAAAAAACACCAGCGATAATACACACCGGAGGCAAAAACACCAGAGATAATACACACCGGGGGCAAAAACACCAGAGATAATACACACCGGGGGTAAAAACACCAGAGATAATACACACCGGGGGTAAAACACCACTGATAATACAGACCGGGGGTAAAAACACCAGAGATAATACACACTGGGGGTAAAACACCAGAGATAATACACACCGGGGGTAAAACACCAGAGATAATACACACCGGGGGTAAAAACACCAGAGATAATACACACCGGGGGTAAAAACACCACTGATAATACAGACCGGGATAAAAACACCACTGATAATACAGACCGGGGATAAAAACACCAGAGATAATACACACGGGGGGCAAAAACACCAGAGATAATACACACCGGGGGTAAAAACACCAGAGATAATACTCACCAGGGGTAAAAACACCACTGATAATACACACCGGGGGTAAAAACACCACTGATAATACAGACCGGGGATAAAAACACCAGCGATAATACACACGGGGGGCAAAAACACCAGAGATAATACAAACCGGGGGCAAAAACACCAGAGATAATACACACCGGGGGTAAAAACACCAGAGATAATACACACCGGGGGCAAAAACACCAGAGATAATACACACCGGGGGCAAAAACACCAGAGATAATACACACCGGGGGCAAAAACACCAGAGATAATACAGACTGGGGGCAAAAACACCAGAGATAATACACACCGGAGGTAAAAACACCAGAGATAATACACACCGGAGGTAAAAACACCAGAGATAATACACACCGGAGGTAAAAACACCAGAGATAATACACACCGGGGGTAAAAACACCAGAGATAATACACACCGGGGGCAAAAACACCAGCGATAGTATATATTTATATCACCCCCTACTGCTATAATGCTCTCCCTGAAGTGCCCCCAGTATTTATACTGCCTCCTGCTGTTATAATGCTCGCCCTGAAGTGCTCCCAGTATATTTATTGCCCCCTACTGTTATAATGCTCTCCCTGAAGTGCCCCCAGTATTTATACTGCCTCCTGCTGCTATAATGCTGCTATTTGTAAATAATATCACCTCCCTCAACATACAGTCCCATGTAAATAGCCCTAACCTAAATGTAAAAACCACAACTCCCAGCATTGCTCTGCCTCTCCCTTCACTTTCCTCTCATCATGTACAGACCTCACCACAGCTTCTTCCTCAGCACTGGTCACATGATGGTGACATCATCGCAGGTCCTTCTCAAACACTTCCTTTAGCACTGATCACATGACTCTGATGTCATCACAGGTCCTTTAGCTCTTCCAGTGCATTAGATTTAATTGTATTCTGGTCCTGAGAACGTATAGTTGTATCTAACAGGCAGGCAGGACATCAGGGGCCCTGGACAAAACATCAGGGGCCCAGGGCCCAAATGTTTTAACCTAACAACGCCTCTGCCCAGTCCATTCCTTTTGAGCCATACATGTTCCAATCTATTCCTTAAGATCCATACATGTCCCAGTCCTTTCCTTATGATCTATACATGTTCCGGTCCACTACTTATTATCCATACATATCCTGGTCCATTCCTTGTGTTCTATACATGTTCCAATCTATTCCTTATGATCCATACATGTCTCGGTCCATTACTTATGATCCATACATGTCCCAGTCCATTACTTATGATCCATACATGTCTCGGTCCATTACTTATGATCCATACATGTCTTGGTCCATTACTTATGATCCATACATGTCCCAGTCCATTACTTATGATCCATACATGTTCCGGTCCATTACTTATGATCCATGCATGTTCCGGTCCATTCCTTATGATCCATACATGTCTCGGTCCATTACTTATGATCTATACATGTCCCGGTCCATTACTTATGATCCATACGTGTCCTGATCCATTACTTATGATCCATACGTGTCCCGGTCCATTACTTATGATCTATGCATGTTCCGGTCCATTACTTATGATCCATACATGTCTCGTCCATTAATTATGATCTATGCATGTTCTGGTCCATTACTTATGATCCATACATGTCCCGTCCATTACTTATGATCCATACATGTCCCGTCCATTACTTATGATCCATACATGCTACGGCCAATTCCTTATGATCCATGCATGCTATGGTCCATTCCTTATGATCCATGCATGTTCCGTTCCATTCCTTATGATCCATGCATGCTACGGTCCATTCCTTGTGATCCATGCATGTTCCGGTCCATTCCTTATGATCCATGAATGCTCTGGTCCATTCCTTATGATCCATGCATGTTCCGGTCCATTCCTTATGATCCATGCATGTTCTGGTCCATTCATTGTGATCCATGCATGTTGCTGTCCATTCCTTATGATCCATGCATGTTCCAGTCCATTCATTATTATCTATGCATGTTCCAGTCCATTCCTTATGATCCATACATGTTCCGGTCCATTCATTATGATCTATGCATGTTCCGGTCCATTCCTTATGATCCATACATGTCGCAGTCCATTCCTTATGATCCATGCATGTTCTGGTCCATTCATTATGATCCATACATGTCGCAGTCCATTCCTTATGATCCATGCATGTCCCGGTCCATTCATTATGATCTATGCATGTTCCGGTCCATTCCTTATGATCCATACATGTCGCAGTCCATTCCTTATGATCCATGCATGTTCCGGTCCATTCATTATGATCTATGCATGTTCCGGTCCATTCCTTATGATCCATGCATGTTCTGGTCCATTCCTTATGATCCATGCATGTTCCGGTCCATTACTTATGATCCATGCATGTTCCGGTCCTTTCTTTATGATCCATGCATGTTCCGGTCCATTCCTTATTATCCATGCATGTTCCGGTCCATTCTTTAGGATCCATGCATGTTCCGGTCCATTACTTATGATCCATGCATGTTCCAGTCCATTACTTATGATCCATGCATGTTCCGGTCCATTCTTTATTATCCATGCATGTTCCGATCCATTTTTTATGATCCATGCATGTTCCGGTCCATTCCTTATAATCCATGCGTGTTCCGTTCCATTCCTTATGATCCATGCATGTTCCGGTCCATTCATTATTATCTATGCATGTTCCGGTCCATTCCTTATGATCCATGCATGTTCTGGTCCATTCCTTATGATCCATGCATGTTCCGGTCCATTACTTATGATCCATGCATGTTCCGGTCCATTCCTTATTATCCATGCATGTTCCGGTCCATTCCTTATGATCCATGCATGTTCCGGTCCATTCCTTATGATCCATGCATGTTCCGGTCCATTCCTTATGATCCATGCATGTTCCGGTCCATTCCTTATGATCTATGTATGTTCCGGGTCCATTACTTATGATGCATGCATGTTCCGGTCCATTCATTATGATTCATGCATGTTCCGGTCCATTCTTTATGATCCATGCATGTTCCGGTCCATTCCTTATGATCCATACCTGTTCCGATCCATTCCTTGTGATCCATGCATGTTGCAGTCCATTCCTTATGATCCATACATGTTCCGGTCCATCCCTTATGATCCATACATGTTCCGTTCCATTCCTTATGATCCATACATGTTCCGGTCCATTCCTTATGATCCATACATGTTCCGGTCCATTCCTTATGATCCATACACGTTCCGGTCCATTCCTTAAGATCCATGCATGCTCCGGTCCATTCTTTCTGATCCATACATGTTCCGGTCCATTACTTATGATCCATACATGTTCCGGTCCATTCCTTATGATCCATACACGTTCCGGTCCATTCCATATGATCCATGCATGTTCTGGTCCATTACTTATGATCCATGCATGCTCCGGTCCATTCATTATGATCCATACATGTTCCGGTCCATTATTTATGATCCATGCATGCTCCGGTCCATTCATTATGATCCATACATGTTCCGGTCCATTACTTATGATCCATGCATGTTCCGGTCCATTCCTTATGATCCATACATGTTCCGGTCATCCAGGTCTCTATTTACAGGGAGGACTGACGTATGTGAATTATGGACGGCAGGAAGATTTCCAGAAGCTGAAGGATTGGGGCGTCCAGGTGACCGGCTCCCTGGTCATCGTGCGCACAGGATTATTAAGTTTCGCAGAGAAGGTGTGTAGTACAACATGGGGCCCGGGGCCACACATAACCACTGTCACTGTGCAACATTCATCCCCTGCAGGTCTACAATGCTGAGCGGGCCGGAGCGCTGGGGGTCTTAATATTTCCAGACTATGCAGAGACCTCGGTATATGGACATGTGAGTAATGGTGAAATCTGCAGAGCATCTCTCTCTCACTGTCCACTCTCCTACAGCTCCTATCCTGGAAGACCCTGCAGAGCATCTCCTCATAGACCCTGCAGAGCATCTCTCTTGTATCTTCTTATAGACTCTGCAGAACATCTCTCCTCTGTCCACTCTCCTACAGCTCCTATCCTGAAAGACCCTGCAGAGCATCTCTCCTGTATCTCCTCATAGACCCAGCAGAGTATGTCCTCTTCTCATAGACACTGCAGATTATCTTTCCTGTATCTCCTCATAGACCCTGCAGAGCATCTCTCTTGTATCTCTTCTCATGGACCCTGCAGAGCATCTCTCTTGTATCTCCTCTTCTCATAGACCCTGCAGCATCCTTGTATCTTCCGCAGAGCATCTCTCTTGTATCTCCTCTTCTTATAGACACTGCAGAGCATCTCTCCTGTATCTCCTCATATACCCTGCAGAGCATCTCTCCTGTATCTCCTCATATACCCTGTAGAGCATCTCTCTTGTATCTCCTCTTCTCATAGACACAGCTGAGCATCTCTCCTGTATCTCCTCATAGACCCTGCAGAGCATCTCTCCTGTATCTCCTCATATACCCTGCAGAGCATCTCTCTTGTATCTCCTCTTCTCATAGACACAGCTGAGCATCTCTCCTGTATCTCCTCATAGACCCTGCAGAGCATCTCTGCTGTATCTCCTCATAGACCTTGCAGAGCATCTATCTTGTATCTCCTCTTCTCATAGACCATGCAGAGCATCTCTCCTGTATCTCCTCATAGACCCTGCAGAGCATCTCTCCTGTATTTCCTCTTCTGATAGATCCCGCAGAGCATCTCTCCTGTATCTCCTCTTCTGATGGGCACTTTCTGGCCATATATGACCCCCTGTCTCTTCCTTCAGGTTCACTTTGGCACTGGAGATCCCAATACTCCCGGTTTCCCGTCCTTCAATCACACCCAATATCCTCCCTTCAAATCCTCAGGACTTCCCAAAATCCCGGCTCAGCCGATCAGTTTATCCGCTGCGAGGTCACTGCTGGGGTAGGCAATATATTTCTATAATGTTCCATATCAACTGCTTTAGAGCTATCTTCACAAATCTGCTGTTTCATAATACTCCAATCACATCCAGAGCTGCATTCATAATTCTGCTATTTCATCATCATGTATACTCCACACATCCAGAGCTGTATTCACAATTCTGGTCTTTCATTATGTACATTCAGTACAGCTGCATATACAATTCTACTCATGGATCATATGTTCTCCACTCACATCCAGCTGCATTCATAATTCTACACACCTTTAGGAAAACACCTGTAACTTATAACTAGCAGCTGTGAGCAATATTCTGGTAACTGGACCCCGGCAGAACTGTGACTGCAGCTCTGGATGTGACTGGACTATAAAGAAAAAGGCCTAGTACTGTGTTAGCCAGCAGAAAACTGGTTTATTTTGCTCATTAAGGCCTCGTCTACATTCACTCTGTCGAACACTGATCCATATGTTTATATGGGGCTGGAAAAAAATGCAGACAGTACATGGATGTGTGTACAGTCATGGCCACCAGGGGGCTCACTTCCACTTAATTTGCAGTCCACTGGCATGATCCATCCCTGATAACAGACATTCAGAAGACGGCTGAGAGAAAGTGGGGGCGTGCCAGAGCTAGCTAAGATCCTGATAAAACTGATTCTACACGGCTCAGGGAGATTATAAGTGTGATTTATCCCTCCTTATCAGCTTTATGAGCTCCGTAGAAGAAAGCAAACATAGTGGGATCTGAGCTCACTGCACAAAGTACTGACAGAAGCTTCTGCTTCTGAGTGAAATGCATCTAGCTGCACAGGGAATGATATGGCTGAAGGAAACAGGGAAGCCCAAAAAGACCTGTTACTTCACAGTTATAATTGTACAGGACAACATGACAGGACTACATAGAGACCCCCAACAGGACAGGACTACATAGAGATCCCCAACAGGACAGGACTACATAGAGACCCCCAACATGACAGGACTACATAGAGACCCCCAACATGACAGGACTACATAGAGACCCCCAACAGGACAGGACTACATAGAGACTCCCAACAGGACAGGGCTACATAGAGACCCCCAACATGACAGGACTACATAGAGATCCCCAACATGACAGGACTACATAGAGACCCCCAACAGGACAGGACTAAATAGAGACCCCCTCAGGACAGGACTACATAGAGATCACCAACAGGACAGGACTACATAGAGACCCCCAACAGGACAGGACTAAATAGAGACCCCAACAGGACAGGACTACATAGAGATCACCAACAGGACAGGACTACATAGAGATCACCAACAGGACAGGACTACATAGAGACCCCCAACAGGACTACATAGAGACCCCCAACAGGACAGGACTAAATAGAGACCCCCTCAGGACAGGACTACATAGAGATCACCAACAGGACAGGACTACATAGAGACCCCCAACAGGGCAACATAGAGACCCCAACAGAACAGGGCTACATAGAGACCCCCAACAGGACAGGACTACATAGAGACCCCCAACAGGACTACATAGAGACCCCCAACAGGACTACATAGAGACCCCAACAGGACATGACTACATAGAGACCCCAAACAGGACAGGACTAAATAGAGACCCCCTCAGGACAGGACTACATAGACCCCCAACAGGACTACATAGAGACCCCCAACAGGACAAGGACAACATAGAGACCCCAACAGGACATGACTACATAGAGACCCCAACAGGACAGGACTACATAGAGACCTCCACAGGACAGGATTCATGAGACCCCAACAGGACAGGACTACATAGAGACCCCCAACAGGACAGGCTACATGAGACCCCCACAGGAAACTACATAGAGACCCCCAAACAGGACAGGACTATATAGAGATCCCCAACAGGACAGGGCTACATAGAGAACCCCAACAGGACAAGACTACATAGAGACCCCCAACAGGACAGGACTACATAGAGATCCCCAACAGGACAGGGCTACATAGAGACCCCCAACAGGACAGGACTATATAGAGATCCCCAACAGGACAGGGCTACATAGAGACCCCCAACAGGACACGACTACATAGAGACCCCCAACAGGACACGACTACATAGAGACCCCCAACAGGACAGGACTACATAGAGACCCCCAACAGGACACGACTACATAGAGACCCCTAACAGGACAGGGACTACATAGAGACCCCCAACAGGACAGGACTACATAGAGACTTCCAACAGGACACGGCTACATAGAGACCCCCAACAGGACAGGGCTACATAGAGACCCCCAACAGGACAGGGCTACATAGAGACCCCCAACAGGACAGGGCTACATAGAGACCCCCAACAGGACAGGGCTACATAGAGACCCCCAACAGGACAGGACTACATAGAGACCCCCAACAGGACATGACTACATAGAGACCCCTAACAGAAACAGCGACTACATAGAGACCCCCAACAGACACGACTACATAGAGACCCCCAACAGGACAGAGACTACATAGAGACAACAGGACTACATAGAGACCCCCACTACAGAGACAGGACTACATAGAGACCCCCCAGGACTAACAGGACACGACTACATAGAGACCCCTAACAGAACAGGACTACATAGAGACCCCAACAGGACAGGACTACATAGAGACCCCTAACAGGACAGGACTACATAGAGACCCCCAACAGGACAGGGCTACATAGAGACCCCCAACAGGACAGGGCTACATAGAGACCCCCAACAGGACAGGACTACATAGAGACCCCCAACAGGACATGACTACATAGAGACCCCCAACAGGACAGGACTACATAGAGACCCCCAACAGGACAGGACTACATAGAGACCCCCAACAGGACTACATAGAGACCCCCAACAGGACAGGACAACATAGCGACCCCCCAACAAGACAACATAGGACCCCCCAACAGGACAGGACTACATACGGACCCCAACAAGACAGGACTACTTAGGGACCCCCAAAGGGCAGGACTACA